>RJWK010002620.1:0-58012 GCA_004363435.1 Platanista minor
AAAAAAAAAAAAAAAAAAAAAAAGTAGTGAGGATTCAGGAGTGGAGCTGCCTGAATACAAGGGCAAGCTCTTGTCAGTTACTAGCTGTGGGACATGGGCAAGTTACTTAACCTCTTTATAGCTCAGCTTCATCTGTAAAATTAGATTAAAAAGAGTACCTACCTCATACATTGTTGTGAGAATGAAACAAGTCAATATGTGTAAAGCACGGTGCTTGGCATGGGATAAGTATTCCACAATCATTACCAGTGTATGCAGAGAAAGGGAGCTGATTTGCTTTTAAGCAATCCACTTCTAGATTTGTTTTTTATATTCTCTTTACAGCTGCTTCAAGTTAAGCAGTTCTTGTTGAGGATGGGAGGCCAGGGTCTCATAAGATTAAATATTTGATTTGACAGAATTCTTCATCTAACTGCTGGTTGCTATTGCATAATTTATACTTCTTAAGGCTATATATAAAACGAGCCTGTCCCTGAAGATTTCAATGAGCTTTGGTCATTTTTTTTTCATCCAAGGCAGTACTGAACTAAGTCGTGTGTGTGTGTGTGTGTGTGTGTGTGTGTGTGTGTGTGTGTGTGTGTGCACAGGTGCATGGAGGGGGTTCTGATGATAAGAAAATATATACAAGTACTTTGCCTAATGTTGCAGACATAACTGGTGGTGAAATATTCACATATAACTACTTTCTTATTTTGTGTATGGAATAGAATTACAGGGACTTCCAACTCCTCCCACTACTCAAGTTTTCTTAGAAGCAATAGCTCTTATAGACAGGCAGAAACATACTTTCTCCTACTTTGCTTGCCCCTCCAGTGGAGAGAAGCAGTGTTAATTCCAGCTGTGATTACTTACGCGTCCCTATACCAGCCTTTGTTTTCTAATGGGGAATATAAAGTTCTGGTGAACTAGAAGGTACTGGCTGAATATTTATGAAGTGAGAAAAGCAATAATTTCCCATTAACAATATAAAGAGATTTTCTGAGGCCCAAACCACTGCTGTTATGATGGAACATTTTGCAATGCCTGTCTGCTTCCAAATGTCAGCATAGTAAGACTGTTTTTGCGAGGCTGTCAATATTTTATTGAAAGGGTAATCTGGGATAATTGTAGAGGCCTGAAACTGCACCTGCTATAATTTCACTCTTAGCTTTAGGGAAACAGCCTCTTTTAAAATGACAACATAACAGAATAGCTTTGTAACCAACGGCTTTTTCACATCTACACCATTCATATTTGAGATCACGAGTATAAACACACATGCAGACACACCGAGATTTGATGACTGGAATGACTGAGACGTCTTTTTTTTTTTTTTTTAAATTCTTTATAAAGCAGAGAGGGCATTTGGCCCTGAAAAGAAAGAGGAAATTATATCAGAAAGGGCAGAATTTTGAATTTTAGTGACAGTTTTTCTCTCCATAGAACACAGTAATTATTATGAATATTTTTAATACCACTCTATCCAACAAGGCATTCCTTATTTCTAGTGTCTTTAAGGTAAATAAAATGCCTTGCTACAATTCCAGAATCTTAAAATAAATTCTGAAATTCTAGAGAGATAAGCATTCCTTTCAAAAGCTGTATGTTTGCGTTTACTCTATTGCAAAGTTTTATAGCATGGCACTGCTCTCACATAAATAAGGTGGGGAAGTAGGCTATCCATTTAGTTTACAAATGAAATGCAAGACATTCTGTAAATAACTAACCAAAGATACGCTTAATGATCTCCCCAGATTTATTAGAAGAAAATTCCCTATCCATTAATTAATATATACAATCTTTAGCCAAGCACAATGTCTATTATCAGAGTGATTTAGGTAAGTAAAAATCAGTCTACCAAACCAGGTCAATAATGGATTAATTTGGAAAACTTGTGACATACCTCAAGACAATCAAAAGACCAGAAATAATTAAAAGCTGCTAACAATTTTATAAGTTACTTGGTATCTTAAGACTATTGGCTATATAATATTTGCATGAATGTGTGCATGAAAATATGTATTTTCATACTTTAAATGTACGTAGTAAGAAAGATACACTCCTACCGTAAGAGTCATTTCAAATATGGGTATTAAACATACCTTTTTCTTCTCTCTCCAAAACTAGACATAAGCAGATTGCTCTTATAAAATTTATAAAGACAATAATATATTTTACATATTTTATTCAACAGGAATTGATAAAGTCTTCTCTCAGCTGTAGCAATGGGAAGTAGAAGAAGCATCTGGGAGATCCAAGCAGTGGGCATGCAGCATCAAGTTTTTAAAGTAAATAAATTAAAAATGTGTGCACAGAATTGATTTCACAAGTAACTTTTCAGAAATAAAGGATTACATTGAAACATAACTATCATATATTTTAAATATATTAGAACAAGCTTATTAGCATCAAAACTTTATTACAAATGGATGAAATCAAATATATTCAGCAATAAATTTCAGAGTAATGAGTATACACTGTGAAGTACCTAATACACATTACTGCAAAGATTCTTCAACCATGACATACCATTCAAGCTCTTACAGCTTTATTTTCCTCTTCTGTAGAATGGGAATAATAAAATCTGCTATACTTCCCTCAATTATATGAGAAAATGGATGCAAAAGCATTTGGAAAATTATTACCTACAATATAAGCGCAAGATAACTAAAATGCTCGTTACCAATTCACTAAGAGCTTACGTTGCATGTGCTTTGCATTTTGCACAGGGCTCCCTTATATATTTTTCTTGTCATCTTCAGAACACCTCCAAAGGTAGGCCACACATGTAATACCTAATCCTATTTTGTTGATGAGGAACTAAAGACAAAAGAATATGTGATTTACTCAGTCAGCCTGAACTAAGGGTCCAAGGAAAAAGGCTTCAGAGGAAACCAAACCTGATGACACCTTGATCTTGGACTTCTAACCTCCAGAACTGTGAGAAAATAAATCTCTGTTGTTAAAAAAAAAAAAAAAAAAGAGTCACAGGGCTGAACTCTGCATTTCTACTGGGAGCATTCTCAAAGGAAGTGCCCCATGAGAAATGGAGGATAACAGTATGATACCCAAAAGAACGTTGCTGGGTGTGTTTGTTTGTTTCTTTGTTTGCTTTCGATTATGCCTTGTGAGCATGTGTGTGAAAAAGAGAAATTCAAATACAGTGTTGTAGAAATGAAAAAAAAAAATTAATTTTCCTTTTACCAAGCAGAAAGCTAAAATAGTCTGAGCAATACAAAGTAAGGCACTGGAACATTTGGATTCTACAGCCTTAGAAGCATCCAGATACAACACCAAGAACAGGAACACAGTCTCTGCTGGTGATCAGTTCATAGTGATGAACTCTATCCTCATACGGTTTTGCAGGCAGCCAGTCCTGAACAGGAGGTCAGAGCATTACAAAGTCGCTGCTGCAGCACACAGAGAAACATACCAGAGACCCCTAAAAAGATCTAATGTGGGCTTTCATGCCTGGTGTTAATTCCTATATCCTCAGTTTGGCAATCCCTGGAGCATTCTAAGTCATAGTTTTTAAGCCTTTACCATGGACAGGCTACCATGACAGGGGAGAGAGCAAAACACAGACCTAGCTGTAAAGATACAGTGTACTGTAGGAAAAGGCATGCATAATCAGACAAAATAGAACAGTCATTGGAAGCAACCAAGATATCCTTCAATAGGTGAATGTATAAATAATCTGTTGTACCTCCAGACAATGGAGTATTATTCAGTGCTAAAAAGAAATGGGCTATCAAACCAGGAAAAGAAGTGGAGGAGACTTAAGTGCCTATTACTAAGTAAAAGAAGCCAATCTGAAAAAGGCCACATACTATATGATATTCTGGAAAAGGCAAACTATGGACACAGTGAAAGGATCAGAAATTGCCAGGGGCTGGGGGTAGGGAGGGATGGATAGAACACAGAGGATTTTTAGGGCAGTGAAACTACTCTGCATGAAACTGTAATGGTGGATACATGTCATCATACCTTTGTCACAACCCATAGAATGTTCACCATGAAGAATGAGCCCTAATGGTAAACTATGGACTCTAGGTGATAACGATGTGTCAATGTGGGTTCATCAAGTGTAACAAATGTGCCACTCTGGTGTGGTGTACGACTTTGATAGTGGAGGAAGCTGTACATGTGTAGGGGCAGGAAGTACACGGGAAATCTCTGTACCTTCTGCTTAATTTTCATGTTAACCTAAAACTGCTTTAAAAAAAAAAAAAAGCAGTATATAAAAAAGCAAAAACAGGTCAGTCTAAGTCTAATGACAGAACACAATGCTATGTGAACACACAAGATGGGCATCCTGTTTTGTTTTGTGGATATGAAGGATGATTTCTGGGAAGAAAGGTAAAGAGTATTTCTTGTACTTTCTGGGTATGTTACTTTTTATAACCAATCTGAATGTCAAGTGCTTCCTCTTTCAAATGGGCATAATAATGCATACCATGCCCATTATTGTGAGGATGAAAGATTACACATGTAAATCACCTAATAGTGCCTGGCAAGCAGTAGCCCCAAAAAAGGTCCTCATCACTATCTTGTACAGTGCAAATTAGACTATTATTTTATCAGTCTAGAACAAAGTTGTACAAATTATAAATCAATTAACTTAAAATTAGACTAAGATATTTCTAGTTGACCTTTTGGGCATATTGAATGAGCTAATTAAAAAATTCATTGAATTATGATTCTAATGCTTATTTTTAAAACAGTTAAAGTCCTTCTGCTAAACTGTCAAGTGGAGAGTCTCCCTAAAATGGCAGATGGCCTCTGTAGCACAGGGTTTTCAAACAACTAAGACCATGTCTACTCTCACCTCAACCTATGGACCACTAAAAGTTGTTTATTAAGTAATCATTAATTTGCTTTCCTATTTAAGATAAAAGCCATATTAATTTATCTTGGGTTTTTTGAAGTAGTGAAAATAGTCTTCAGGCATCCATTACTACCTCAATATCTTTCCGATTCTAGAAACTACCCTTGCATTTGTAGCTATCTCTTAAATTATCTGCAACAGACATCTTAGCCAAGAAGGCATATGTTCTGAATTGTTTCTAATTCTAGACAGTCACAATAACAAAGTGTCATTATAAGATAAATACACTGTGGTTCTTCCTCACAAATATAATTGACAGCTATAACATTTTATATATGTTCTTTTATTTATAGGAATATCTTAGAAAATAATATGTATCATTTGTTTGAGTGTTAACTGAAATTCAGTCTCCAGGTAAATAAACGTTTTACCTAAAATCACCTTGCTTTTTACTCACAACCCACTGAAATAGATACTCATTACATAGATACTCACTACTTCCTTTTTGTTTCCCTGTGGAAACCAGCTGAGAAAAGTAGAATAACTTGCAGAAGGTCCCACAATAAGGGTGTAGTTGGGGTTTGAACTAAAACAAAGAAAGAAGTAAAACAGGAGAGAATTTTTTGAGCAAATAATAAAGAATATAGAGGGTAGCAATGAGAAAGGAAAGAAAGCAAGGAATGGAAATGAATTAAGTACAGAAGTGCACCTCCTCAGCAACACGAAAGGAGGAGGTCCTTCTTTTATGCACAAAATCACCTCAATTTTGCATCAGTCTTATAATTCAAAATGCCCATGTAATAATGCCTTTCAGAGTGGGAAAAGTTATCATTTGGTAAGCACCCAATTAAACTTCAACTCAAGGGACCTAAATGAAGGTGAGCCAGCATCTTCTTTTGACTTCCACTACTCCCAAGAAAGAAATCAAGCAATCTTTGAAGACTTGTAAATTCTTTTAAACCATTATGGTATTTGTACACTAAAACAACAAGTTACTACAGGATAGCTTGGCCACTATTAGGACAGATTTTTCATGAATGTTACAATTTGAAATTGTATTGCCATAAATCCTAGGGTGTGATAACCTCCCTCGGAAGCAGCTCTATGACAAGAAATTTTTCTTGATAAAAAAGTAATAGAGTTCCAAACAGTCATTTAACTAAATAAAGAAAAAAAAATGTCTTCTGAAAGAGATTTTACATTTATATAAAGCAATATATCATACTAGAATATCTATATTTGGGGGTAAAATGTATAAAGAATAAAATAACTATTTTAAAACATTAACAAAACAGGATATTAAATAAATTTAGTACCTAGTCACTAATAATATCATTCTCAAAATCAACCAACCAAACATCAATGTTTTAAAAGGTTTTATCTCAGATTTGTATATTCCCATCTGCACATTCATTTTATGAGCTTCTTAGGTACATCATGAAATATGCATGTCATCACTGTCTTGTATAGTATTTTAAACTGACCTTTTCTTCATGAAAACATTTCTTTAGAAAATTGTTGAGACTCAGTTTTACAGCACTAAGGTAGTTTTCATGCCAACTGCAATTTCTTTTAAATAAATAACTGCTTAAAATATAAATGAAAAACATTTTAAAATTCAAGAATTGGCAATTATCACTGATTTATTTGAAAGTCTTTCATATGATAAACATCTATCCACTTGCAAAAACACTAAATAAATATGAATGTGTGAAGAGTAAAAAAAAAAAATTCCACTACACTTCTGAAACTTTGGTTTGGATTCAGTGAGACTTTTAAATTAAATCTGAATTTTCTGCCTTTGAATTTAAATCATCAGGAAAAGATGATAAGGTTAGACTACAAATTCAATTGCTTCTAGAAGCTTATATCACAATGTTATATGAGAATATAATACAAGGGAAAAAAATGGAAATTTTCCCACTTACTTTTTGTATATTTAGTTTATCATCTTCAATAGATACTCCAAGAAGAATAAACCAAATGCAATATATCTCTTGTTAGGCAAAAATACAAAAGACGGGGGTGGGGGTGGGGGGGGACTTCCCTGGTGGCGCAGTGGTTAATCATCTGCCTGCCAATACAGGGGACACAGGTTTGAGCCCTGATCCAGGAAGATCCCACATGCTGCAGAGCAACTAAGTTGGTGTGCCACAACTACTGAGCCTGCACTCTAGAGCCTCTGAACCACAACTACGGAGCCCGTGAGACACAACTACTGAAGCCCATGTGTCTAGGGCCCCATGCTCCGCAACAAGAGAAGCCACCGCAATGAGAAGCTCACACACCACAAGGAAGAGTAGTGCCTGCTCACGGCAACTAGAAAAAGCCCGTGTGCAGCAACAAAGACCCAACGCAGCCAAAAATAAATAAATACATACATACATTTTTTAAAAAAGACATGGGTCATGGAGCCAGAGAAGCCTGGGTTTAAAAGCTAACTGTATGCTGCCCACAAGCATGTAGACCCCAGACTGGTTGGAACCAGAAGGTTGTTGACTCCCAATTATCTCACCACCAACAAATCAGAAGAATGTCCATGAGCTGATCACACCCTGCTCCTTGAACACTGTTAAGACTCCTCTGTACCCCCTCCAGGGCGGGACGCAGTCTTGAGGCCATTAGCCTGCTGTGGCCCCCTTTGACAAGAAAAGCTACTCTTTTCTACCTCACCTAAAACTCTATTTTCGAGTTCTATTTGGCACTGGTGAACAGAGGCCGAGTTTCAGCAACAGACTGACACAACACAATTTAAATTTTCTCCCTATTTCTCTAAGGAATGCTATCAAAGTCATCATACATGAAGTCAGCTTGTCATGTATCATTCACTATAGGAAATTCATCCAGTGATCTAACGTGGGAAAACTGACACTGAAAAAGATATCCATTTCCAAATAGGCTTAATAAGAGATAATGCCTCCTTTTTTTTTTTTATTAGAAGGTTTGGGTCAAAGCAATAGAATGTGATGATTGAAGATTATTTAATATGTGAAATCTTCCTTTGAAAGGAACAAATAATGCAGAGGGCAAGAATCCTCCTAATATGAAATCAGAAGTATCAATGGGAGTAATTTATAAATGATTCAAATAAAAATGTACAATTCTACATAAACACTTTGGATTAACTCAAACATTTAATTTTAGTTTCATTTCTACCATGTAGCCTCCCAGTAATTACTTCCTTATTTCATATACAGGCAGTATGCTAGACAGCTGAGACTAGAAAAGATAATTGGCTCAGTTCCCTGTTTCTAATGCAGTAATTCTAAAATTTGAGTGTGTTTAAGAATCATTAAGGGAGATTTCAAGGCCCCAACCCACAGGGTTCCCATTCAGTGTGTTTAATGTAGGAATAAGAAATGCATTTTGTACAGCCAGGTATTTTGTGCACTTCTTTCCAGATGATGGGGAGAAGCATTGTTCTAATGAATATCGAAATCACTTGGAACAAATTTTTGTTTTTTGTGAAGGATCTACAGAGACAGAACTCTCCAAATATACAGGTACTTCATTCTAGTTTTGTTTATCCCTGTGATGGCCAAAGATTTTGTTTTTTCCTTATGTCCATTAAAGATGCCTACAATTATTTTAAGACAAGGTACAACACATTAAGAGTCAGTGTGGGGCTTCCCTGGAGACGCAGTAGTTAAGAATCTGCCTGCCAATGCAGCGGACACAGGTTCGAGCCCTGGTCCGGGAAGATCCCACAGGCCGCGGAGCAGCTAAGCCCATTGAGCCCAACTACTGAGCCTGCACTCTAGAGCCCGCGAACCACAACTACTGAGACCATGTGCCTAGAATCCATGCTCCACAACAAGAGAAGCCACTGGTATGAGAAGCCTGTGCACCGCAATGAAGAGTAGCCCCCGCTCGCCGCAACTAGAGAAAGCCCGCGTGCAGCAACGAAGACCCAACACAGCCAAAAATAAATTAAAAATAAAATAAATTAATTTAAAAAAAAGTCAGTGTGGGCTACCTAACTTTCTGATTTATGATATTCCAGTACCTTTTCTTTGTTGACTAGTCTTAGTTCTTAAAAGCATTTTACCATTGAGCTAGCTAACTTCACTAAGACCATTCTGTACTCAAAAGATAAATCTCACACTATCTTCTTCCTTCCCATCCCCATTCTGTTTTAATTTCTTAAGTACTTTATGCCTTCCTTGAATATCTGATGAGGATTTTTAAAACGTAGGGGGAGAAGAAATCCCAGAATTTTCTTTACAAATTTCATTAGTTCTCAATTCTAGTATCTATTGACTGAAATAATAAGTGGTGGCTCAGATAACGTTTTAAATTTATGGACAGCCATCATAGCCTCCAAAATTGAGATACTGCAATGTAGACAAAACATTTATTTTGTCATTCCAGACATCATTTGTTTCTGTGCGGCTTTTTACAAAATATATATTCTAGCAATATTTTAAAATACAAAATATACCCAAAGAGAGCTACGTGTAAAAGAGCTAAAAGAAATTTTTTTTGAAATTATGGCCAACTCCAGAGATATGTAAAAGCAGTAAATATAGCCAATGCAATTCCTAGCTTATGAAATACCTGATATAGAGTGCATCCTAACTTAATAACTAAAAAATTCTGCTTCCAGCTTTATCTGAAGAAGCATTTTGTAATAGTGCCACACATATATGTTGGAAATCTGATTTTTTTTTCCCCAAAGCAGCACAAATCTGCACTTCATGACAACAGCTACCTTTTATATTATACTCTGTGAAATTATGCAAATCCTAAATTCAATTTTGGAGATGGGTTTGCTAGGACAATAGCTTGCTGCATTAAAAAAAAAAAAAAGATTAAAGACAGTAATAGCAAAATACGTTTACCTAGAAATGGATCTATTTCTTGACTTATGTCTAAAAATGCAACACATGTATTTGTCAATTATTAAGTTGTTGATTATCTGTCCTTTAACTTTTCCACCCACAGCCCATCTTCCCACTCCCATGGCTAATTTTCCTGGGCAGCTTATAATGTCTTTGAAATAGTGGTCACAACACCACCACCACAAGCAAAAAAGATGAAACTACAGATATCTCAGTTTGCTTCTTAATACTTCTTTACCTCTAATAATATGACTGAGAATGATTCAGAGGTCACCTATTAATATTATTATATGCTGAAACTTGCATGAGCTTTGGAAATCATCTTCTCCAACAGTCCGATGTTATGGGTAAGAAAATGCAGACACAGAGAACTTAAGTAGCGAGTTTGTGGTCACATAGCTGGTAAGCAGCAGTTGGTCCTAAAACCCAAGGCTTCTGACTCCGAGTTGAAAACCTTTTCCCATCATACTGTGTGTGGGCAGGCAAGCATTGCAGAAAAGACTGAAAAGCCTACTGATATTTATTCTTAAGTTTCCTAACATTAGATGGCCTTTATCTAAACTTTATCAAACCAAATTTCAGTTCCTATAACCAGTTTTGTAGGAAGTTGGAAATATTTTTCCATCATTAAAATCATTATTTAATAATGTATTACCTAACTGTAACAGTTCAACCTGTATATGTATGTGTGAAGATTTTATGTACTATTTATTTATTTTAAATAAAATTATTTATTTATTTATTTTTGGCTGCATTGGGTCTTTGTTGCTGCTGTGCATGGGCTTTTCTCTAGTTGCGGTGAGTGAGGGCTACTCTTCGTTGCGGTGCATGGGCTTCTCATTGCAGTGGCTTCTCTTGTTGTGGAGCATGGGCCATAGGCACGCAGCCTTCGGTAGTTGTGGCATGTGGGCTCAGTAGTTGTGGCTCGTGGGCTCTAGAGCACAGGCTCAGTACTTGTGGCGCATGGGCTTAGCTGCTTCACGGCATGTGGGATCTTCCTGGACCAGGGCTCAAACCCATGTCCCCTGCATTGGCAGGTGGTTTCTTAACCACTGTGCTACCAGGGAAGTCCCTTATGTACTATTTGAAATCTTCCTGGGAATTCAGTTCAACTAGCTCCTCACAGAAGGGAGAGGGAGTGCTGAATTTTAGCAAGCACACGTGCACTTACACCAATCTCCACTCCTATTCTCATCTGGGCACGTAAAACTCTTGTTGGGAGGGTGGTGAGAGAAAATTATGTGTGATTTGAAAGTTCCCTATAGGATTTTGATTACACTGTATCTAGCTGAGAACCACTTAAAGGCAACCTGTAGATTCATTACTCGCAATAGAAGTAACTTTCAAATGAATATAAAATGTTGGTATAGTTGATGCCACAGTTTACCATTAGATTCCCTGGATCCAGGAAGATTTGTGTAGCAGATAAAGTGAAAACAGCTCTGATGAGACCAAAGTTCATGACCTCCCACAATGCCTGTCATGTTGCCTGAAATTCCCTCAAAGAGATTCAATTATCAGAGTAAGGTATATTCTTTAGAAGATTTAGGTTTAAAAATCTGCATTACTTGGAAAGGAATCCAAGAACCCGGCTGAGTCCTCCATTTTCCATCAGTAACACATACTAGCATGAACTGATTTATTACATCAATTCTCGCTTTAGGAGACAGATTGGCACTTCTAAAGAAGATGAAATCCCAAGTATTTCAATACTGTGGGAAACACATAAGGTCACGTTAGTGTCCTACAGAAATCTGGACCCAGGAGTCTGTGGACCTTACTAAAAGGTAGCCAGTCGGAAGGCACACCGTACCTTTCTCACAGTTCTGCCTCAACCTGTGCCAGGCTGACAATTTTCTTTTTTTAGAAAGAAAACATTCACAGAGCAAGATTAACCTTTTACTTCATGGAAACTCAAAGGATCAAAGCAACAGCAACTTGATTATAATCTCAGGGCTATTCTTCTCCACCAAAGGTAAGCAATTTACTTGATCTGAAAAGCCAGGGTGTGAGAATCTCCCCTCTACATTCAAACCTTGCAGCGTTCGAAGACTTCCTACACTGATAATGCGAGCAATTTCTCCAAAGTCTGGATAAACCCAGTAATGACAGATCTATAAAAGAGGATTAATATTTTTGTATAAGTTTGCTTTATGTGATATAAGAGTGGGATTTGTACTATTTTTGTCCTGAGAGAAACGCCTGTCACCTTGAATTAAAAAACAAGTAGTACTACCCAGGTGGTACTTGGCTGATGGATCAGCAATCGAGAGGGTTGGGGAGAACACTTACTTTATTTTGCATTTGTTCAGTGTTTTCCAAATTTTAGATCATTTAGAAATACTTAGTGTAACATTATCTTTACAACTACATGGGAGACAACCTAAAGCATTCTATTAACTGAATTATTATTCCAAATAATTTACCCAAAGTAAAACAGCTTATAAATAATAGAGCTGGGACAAGAACACAGGTCTTTTAAACTCTAGTTCTTCTATTCTTTTTATTCCATGACACTGACTATTTAAAATGACAGAAATACAAAGATACCTCTACATGCACCAATGTGAGGGTTCAGATCCTTCAAGCCATAGCATTGGTGAAAAGAAAGAATGAAGGTCTCAGAAGCACAGCCTTGGCTGGCAGGTATTAAAAATGGTTTTCAAGGGGGTAAGCAAAAGAAAGCAAGGACTATCTGTAATTAACGAGTGGCTTTAAAAAGGCAGTTTAGGGCTTCCTTCCCTGGTGGCGCAGTGGTTGAGAGTCCGCCTGCCGCTGCAGAGGACGCGGGTTCGTGTCCCGGTCCGGGAAGATCCCACATACCGCGGAGCGGCTGGGCCCGTGAGCCATGGCCGCTGAGCCTGCGCGTCTGGAGCCTGTGCTCCGCAACGGGAGAGGCCACAGCAGGGAGAGGCCCGCGTACCGCAAAAAAAAAAAAAAAAAAAAAAAAAAAGTCAGTTTACTGTTTTCTTCTGCTGACTAGTCTAGGAAGAGGCTGGCATGGACGAGGAGCCAGGGGCAATGGGAATTTTCTGTAACACCCTCAGGTAAAAGAAAGTCAGTGTTACCATGGCTGAGTTTAATAGTAATCATTCACTACAATATGATGGCATTTCACATTTTATCCATTATATTTTAGATGTAGAATTTAATTGAATATACTATTTTAGATGTATATTTCAGATGTAGAATTTAAATATGCTATTAAGTTAAAAATGAGATTTTTGAAGGAAATCAATTAATGTTTGTATTTTTACGAAGCATCTTCATCTCTCAAGTATACACAGTCAAGAAGAGATTTACCTTGGTGCCCAAACAGCTACATTTAGGTAATAATACTTGCCTTATTTGTGTTACCCAAATGAGGAGCATACTACCTATCTTGAATTCACAGAGCTCCATAATAATCTCAGACCCTGCGACTCTTAACCTTGCAAGATTTTATGGGAAACTAGGGGATTCACATTAAATAATGACTCCTGAGTCATCATCTTTTGAAATATGCTCATCTACCACATGCACCATGGGTTTGAATCCCTGAGGGTGAACAATATGCACTTGTATCTGCTACTATAAAACTACAAACTCAAGGAAAATTCTCTTGAGTATTTTCTATGTAAAAACCTCGTTTTAAACACAATTTATAATTTAATACTATTTGAGTTTTATGCAAATGTTATATCTAGTTTATATCTTAGAAAGACGGGAGCCACAATATCTTAACATTAAACAGGTATTAGAACAATATAATTAGCTCTCCTAAGGAAAGTATGTCCTATGCTAAGAGAAATGTGCGTTTATTTTTAATGTTTAGGGATGCACATAGTAATAAGTAAAATCCTAGCTAAATAAAAATTACTTTTTTTAGAAAAAAGTAATAATAGACATTCTAATTTCCACAACTTAACCCAACCTGGCAAATAAATAAACACTATTTCCATTTTGAAGGCATCAAAATGCCTTCTCTTTACTTTGTTGTAATACGCATTTTTCACATCATCAGTGATACCCTTGTGTTCACGACAGAATGGCTACCAAAATACATTTTCTACAAAGCTCATTCAAGTAGATTGGACAGCAGGAAGCCATGTAGAATCCCATTTACACAGCTAGACTCTTTCGAATGCATAGAATGCTCAGCTGCATACTTTCATTCATTAACAACAAGAAGAATAAGGATATGACCATAATCTCTACCATAAAAATTTTTTAAAAAGGGCACAGCCTATATTGGTATTTAAGAAAAGTTGATTGCAAGCTAAGATCTCAGCGGCAGGATTATCTTAAAGGCTAAAAAAAAAAAAATCTAATTAAAGACTCGAAGGATCAAGTAAAAGTAGAGCAAATCATCAACAACACCAGAGCTTCAAGCAGATACTTCATACTACAAAGAGATAATTGTTGAAATAACGGGTTCCTGTTGATCCTCTCCACAATTTCTCTGACTTCCCCTCTAATTTGGTCTTTTTGAAAAGCCGGGCGATTTATTTAATAAATAAATAACTTACTCCAAGGAAGCAAAACTACTAGAGACTGAAAGCTGTTGTCTCTTTAAACAGTCATTTATTTGTATATGAATGCAGTGATAATCCCATTAGCTAAAGCATAGTTTGAATCCTGGAGCTTCAGCTTCTCAGGCTTAAGATCATTCAGTGACAGACTAAGAAGCAAAACAAAACCAGATTATGTAAAATGTAAACATTTTGACATCCCAAAACAATAATAACCACCAAAAATTTTTAAGTGAGAGACCTTTTACAGCATGTTAGACAAAAATTAATACCTTGAATAAAACACACACACACACACATCAGGGTTAAAACAGTCATTTCTAGACTGTGCTCCATAGTGCTTTAGGTGATGATGGAAGTAAGCTGTGATGGGCCAGCCAGGCTGACAGGGTTCCAGGCCCCCAACCCTGCCTCTGAGACAGATGAGTTTTGCTTTTATTGATTTTATATACTGGACTTCTGAGTAAAGCTTTTGTTTGAAGAACTTAGTAGACTAATTAGTAGACTAATGGTATTAAAACAAAAACTCTGAAACCCACTGTTTTAGAAATACCTTCATGGACCCAGAAAAATGTTTACATATTAACAATATATTGTTGATATATAAACAGTGTTAATTATAAAACCGCTTTATCCCATTTTCCTTTATCCGATTTTTATTATATACACACAAAGAGATAATTACCAAAATGATGTTAACAGATTATTTTATTTCTAATAAAGGAATAATAGTATCTGTATATTCTAACTTCCTGTAATGAACCTGTAGTGTTCACGTATTTTGTTTTAAGAGCACAAGTGAGGCTGAAACAGAAATAAAGTTGATTTTTAACTCAATAAAGTTGATTTAAAACAGAAAACCAACTGAGGCTGGAAGATCTGTCCATTTTACTAATCTCTGATTAGCACAGTTTGTTGAGAAGTAATTACAGTAATAGGCTCTTAACCTACAGGTGTTCATCTTACTTTCAGAATCAAACAGTAATATCACATAGACACATCGTTTTATTTATTTATTTGAACGATATGTTCATTGTATTTTATCTTATTTTTGACTTGAATAATATATATTTTTTTTATACAGCAGGTTCTTATTAGTCATCAATTTTATACACATCAGTGTACATGTGTACATGTCAATCCCAATCTCCCAATTCATCCCACCACCCCCACCCCCCGCCGCTTTCCCCCCTTGGTGTCTATACGTTTGCTCTCTACACCTGTGACTCTATGTCTGCCTTGCAAACTGGTTCATCTGTGCCATTTTTCTAGGTTCCACATATATGCGTTAATATACGATATTTGTTTTTCCCTTTCTGACTTACTTCACTCTGTATGACAGTCTCTAGATCCATCCATGTCTCAACAAATGACCCAATTTCGTTCCTTTTTATGGCTGAGTAATATTCCACTGTATATATGTACCACATCTTCTTTATCCATTCGTCTTTCGATGGGCATTTAGGTTGATTCCGTGACCTGGCTACTGTAAATAGTGCTGCAATGAACATTGGGATGCAGGTGTCTTTTTGAATTACGGTTTTTCTGGGTATATGCCCAGTAGTGGCATTGCTGGATCATATGGTAATTCTATTTTTAGATTCTTAGGAACCTCCATACTGTTTTCCATAGTGGCTGTATCAATTTACATTCCCACCAACAGTGCAAGAGGGTTCCCTTTTCTCCACACCCTCTCCAGCATTTGTTGTTTGTAGATTTTCTGATGATGCCCATTCTAACTGGTGTGAGGTGATAGCTCGTTGTAGTTTTGATTTGCATTTCTCTAATAATTAGTGACGTTGAGCAGCTTTTCATGTGCTTCTTGGCCATCTATATGTCTTCTTTAGAGAAATGTCTATTTAGGTCTTCTGCCCATTTTTGCACTGGGTTGTTTGCTTTTTTAATATTGAGCTGCATGAGCTGTTTATATAATTTGGAGATTAATCCTTTGTCCGTTGATTCGTTTGCAAATATTTTCTCCCGTTCTGAGGGTTGTCTTTTTGTCTTGTTTGTAGTTTGCTTTGCAAAAGCTTTTAAGTTTCATTAGGTCCCATTTGTTTATTTTTGTTTTCATTTCCATTACTCTAGGAGGTGGATCAAAAAAGATCTTGCTGTGATTTATGTCAAAGAGTATTCTTCCAATGTTTTCCTCTAAGAGTTTTATAGTGTCCAGTCTTATATTTACGTGTCTAATCCATTTTGAGTTTATTTTTGTGTATGGTGTTAGGGAGTATTCTAATTTCATTCTTTTACATGTACCTGTCCAGTTCTCCCAGCACCACTTACTGAAGAGACTGTCTTTTCTCCATTGTATATCCTTACCTCCTTTGTCATAGATTAGTTGACCATAGGTGCGTGGGTTTACCTCTGGGCTTTCTATCTTGTTCCATTGATCTATATTTCTGTTTTTGTGCCAGTACCATGTTGTCTTGATTACTGTAGCTTTATAGTATAGTCTGAAATCAGGGAGTCTGATTCCTCCAGCTCGTTTTTTTCCCTCAAGGTTGCTTTGGCTATTCGGGGTCTTTTATGTCTCCATACAAATTTTAAGATTTTTTGTTCTAGTTCTGTAAAAAATGCCATTGGTAATTTGATAGGGATTGCATTGAATCTGTAGATTGCTTTGGGTAGTAGAGTCATTTTCACAATATTGATTCTTCCAATCCAAGAACATGGTATATCTCTCTATCTGTTGGTATCATCTTTAATTTCTTTCATCAGTGTCTTATAGTTTTCTGCATACAGGTCTTTTGCCTCCCTAGGTAGGTTTATTCCTAGATATTTTATTCTTTTTGTTGCAATGGTAAATGGGAGTGTTTCCTTAATTTCTCTTTCAGATTTTTCATCATTAGTGTATAGGAATGCAAGAGATTTCTGTGCATTAATTTTGCATCCTGCAACTTTACCAAATTCATTGATTAGCTCTAGTAGCTTTCTGGTGGCATCTTTAGGATTCTCTATGTATAGTATCATGTCATCTACAGACAGTGAGAGTTTTACTTCTTTTCCAATTTGGATTCCTTTTATTTCTTTTTCTTCTCTTATTGCCACGGCTAGGACTTCCAAAACTATGTTGAATACTGGTGAGAGTGGACATCCTTGTCTTTTTCCTGATCTTAGAGGAAGTGCTTCAGTTTTTCACCATTGAGAATGATGTTTGCTGTGGGTTTGTTGTATATGGCCTTTATTATGTTGAGGTAGGTTCCCTCTATGCCCACATTCTGGAGAGTTTTTATCATAAATGGGTGTTTAATTTTGTCAAAAGCTTTTTCTGCATCTGTTGAGATGATCATATGGTTTTTCTTCTTCAGTTTGTTAATATGGTGTATCACATTGATTGATTTGCACATATTGAAGAATCCTTGCATCCCTGGGATAAATCCCACTTGATCTATGTATGATCCTTTTAATGTGTTGTTGGATTCTGCTTGCTAGTATTTTGTTGAGGATTATTGCATCTATATCCATCAGTGATATTGGTCTGTAATTTTCTTTTTTTGTAGTATCTTTGTCTGGTTTTGGTATCAGAGTGATGGTGGCCTCATAGAATGAGTTTGAGAGTGTTCCTTCCTCTGCAATTTTTTGGAAGAGTTTGAGAAGGATGCGTGTTAGCTCTTCTCTAAATGTTTAATAGAATTCACCTGTGAAGCCATCTGGTCCTGGACTTTTGTTTGTTGGAAGATTTTTAATTACAGTTTCAATTTCATTGCTTGTGATTGGTCTGTTCATATTTTCTATTTCTTCCTGGTTCAGTCTTAGAAGGTTATAAGTTCCTATGAATTTGTCCATTTCTTCTAGGTTGTCCATTTTATTGGCATAGAGTTGCTTGTAGTAGTCTCTTAGGATGCTTTGTACTTCTGCAGTGTCTGTTGTAACTTTTCCTTTTTCATTTCTAATTTTATTGATTTGAGTCCTCTCCCTCTTTTTTTGATAAGTCTGGCTAATGGTTTATCAATTTTGTTTATCTTCTCAAAGAACCAGCTTTTACTTTTATTGATCCTTGCTATTGTTTTTTTGTTTCTATTTCATTTATTTCCTCTCTGATCTTTATTATTTCTTTCCTTCTGCTAACTTTAGGTTTTGTTTGTTCTTCTTTCTCTAGTTCCTTTAGGTGTAAGGTTAGATTGTTTACTTGAGATTTTTCTTGTTTCTTGAGGTAGGCTTGTATAGCTATAAACTTCCCTCTTAGAACTGCTTTTGCTACATCCCATAGGTTTGGGATCATCGTGTTTTCATTGTCATTTGTCTCTAGGTAGTTTTTTATATCCTCTTTGATTTCTTCAGTGATCTCTTGGTTATTCAGTAATGTATTGTATATCCTCCATGTGTTTGTGTTTTTTATGTTTTTTTCCCTGTAATTCATTTCTAATCTCATAGTATTGTGGTCAGAAAGGATGCTTGATATGATTTCAATTTTCTTAAATTTACTGAGGCTTGATTTGTGACCCAAGATGTGATCTATCCTGGAGAATGTTCCACGCGCACTTGAGAAGAAAATATAATCTGTTGTTTTTGGATGGAATGTCCTATAAATATCAATTAAATCTATCTGGTCTATTGTGTCATTTAAAGCTTCTGTTTCCTTATTTATTTTCATTTTGGATGATCTGTCCGTTGGTGTAAGTAAGGTGTTAAAGTCCCCCATTATTATTATGTTACTGTCGATTTCCTCTTTTAGAGCTGTTAGCAGTTGCCTTATGTATTGAGGTGCTCCTATGTTGGGTGCATATATATTTATAATTGTTGTATCTTCTTCTTGGATTGATCCCTTGATCATTATGTAGTGTTCTTCCTTGTCTCTTGTAACATTCTTTATTTTAAAGTCTATTTTATCTGATAAGAGTATTGGCACTCCAGCTTTCTTTTGATTTCCATTTGTGTGGAATATCTTTTTCCATCCCCTCACTTTCAGTCTCAGTGTGTCCCTAGGTCTGAAGTGGGTCTCTTTTAGACCGCATATATACGGGTCTTGTTTGTGTATCCGTTCAGCAAGCCTGTGTCTTTTGGTTGCAGCACTTAATCCATTCATGTTTAGGGTAATTATAGATATGTATGTTCCTATGACCATTTTCTTAATTGTTTCGGGTTTGTTTTTGTAGGTCCTTTTCTTTTCTTGTGTTTCCCACTTAGAGAAGTTCCTTTAACATTTGTTGTAGAGCTGGTTTGGTGGTGCTGAATCACCAATTCAGAAATCAGCTGTTAACCTTATGGGAGTTCCCTTGTATGTTATTTGTCGTTTTTCCCTTGCTGCTTTCAATAACTTTGCGTTATCTTTAATTTTTGCCAATTTGATTACTATGTGCCTCGGCGTGTTTCTCCTTGGGATTATCCTGTATGGGACTCTCCGTGCTTCCAGGACTTGGGTGACTATTTCCTTTCCTCTGTTAGGGAAGTTTTCGACTATAATCTCTTAAAATATTTTCTCTGGTCCTTTCTCTCTCTCTTCTTCTTCTGCAACCCCTATAATGCGAATATTGTTGCGTTTAATGTTGTCCCAGAGGTCTCTTAGGTTGTCTTCATTTATTTTCATTCTTTTTTCTTTATTCTGTTCCGCAGCCGTGAATTCCACCATTCTGTCTTCCAGGTCACTTATCCGTTCTTCTGCCTCAGTTATTCTGCTATTGGTTCCTTCTAGTGTATTTTTCATTTCAGTTATTGTATTGTTCATCTCTGTTTGTTTGTTCTTTAATTCTTCTAGGTCTGTGTTAAACATTTCTTGCATCTTCTCGATCTCTGCCTCCATTCTTTTTCTGAGGTCCTGGATCATCTTCACTATCATTATTCTGAATTCTTTTTCTGGAAGGTGGACTATCTCCACTTCATTTAGTTGTTTTTCTGTGGTTTTATCTTGTTCCTTCTTCTGGTACATAACCCTCTGCTTTTTCATCTTGTCTATCTTTCTGTGAATGTGTTTGTTCCACAGGCTGCAGGATTGTAGTTCTTCTTGCTTCTGCTGTCTGCCCTCTGGTGGATGAGGCTATCTAAGAGGCTTGTGCAAGTTTCCTGATGGGAGGGACTGGTGGTGGGTAGAGCTGACTGTTGCTCTCATGGGGGGAGCTCAGTAAAACTTTAATCTGCTTGACTACTGTTGGGTGGGGTTGGGTTCCCTCCCTGTTGGTTGTTTGGCCTGAAGCAACCCAACACTGGAGCCTACCTGGGCTCTTTGGTGGGGCTAGTGGCAGACTCTGGGAGGGCTCACGCTGAGGAGTACTTCCCAGAACTTCCGCTGCCTGTTTCCTTGTCCCCATGGTGAACCATAGCCACCCCCCCAACTCCACAGAAGACCCTCCAACACTAGCAGGTAGGTCTGGTTCAGTCTCCCCTGGGGTCACTGCTCCTTCCCCTGGGTCCCGATGCGCACACCACTTTGTGTGTGCCCTCCAAGAGTGAAGTCTCTGTTTCCCACAGTTCTGTCAAAATCCTGCAGTGAAATCCCAGTAGCCTTCAAAGTCTGATTCTCTAGGAATTCCTCCTCCTGTTGCCAGACCCCCAGGTTGGGAAGCCTGACATGGGGCTCAGAACCTTCACTCCAATGAGTGAACTTCTGGTGTATAAGTCTTCTCCAGTCTGTGAGTCACCTACCCAGTAGTTATGGGACTTGATTTTACTGTGATGCACCCCTCCTACCGTCTCACTGTGGCTTCTCCTTTGTCCTTGGACGTGGGGTATCTTTTTTGGTGAGTTCCAGTGCCCTCCTGTCGATGATTGTCCAGCAGCTAGTTGTGACCCTGGTGCTCTCGTAAGAGGGGGTGAGACCACATCCTTCTACTCTGCCACCTCGGTTCCAATCTCAGACACATAGTTTTAGCATTTACTTTCTAGACTGCTTTCTATGTACAAGGCTTTAGAAAGAGTCAAATGTGATGAAATGTATAATTTTCTTAGCACTCCATTTCACTTTGAATCTTTTTTTTTTTTTTTTTTTTTGTGGTACGCGGGCCTCTCACTGCTGTGGCCTCTCCCGCCATGGAGCACAGGCTCCGGACGTGCAGGGTCAGCGGCCATGGCTCACGGGCCCAGCCACTCCGCGGCATGTGGGATCCTCCCGGACCGGGGCACGAACCCTCATCCCCTGCATCGGCAGGCGGACTCTCAACCACTGCGCCACCAGGGAAGCCCTCACTTTGAATTTTAGACAGGTGCAAAGTAAAGAGTAACATCTATCAAATTTATATATAAAAGAACAGATGTCAAAGTAAATAATACAAGCAAAAGTCTTTAATATGGGCTAGTTTAAGTCAGCAATCCAGAAATTGTGTTTCTTCTTTATGTGTGTTGAGTTCCTTTGATTATCTACTAGGTTGCAAGTGATAAGACATAGGTAGCCTATAACTGAAAAGATTAATTGATTACAGCATTTTACACTAGTGCCACCCAACAGCAATACAATGCAAGCCCAAGATTCAATTTTTAATTTTGTATTCGTCGTATTAAGAACAAACAGTTGGAAAGAAAACTTTAATAATATTATATTTAACCCAGTATATCCAAAGATTATCATATCAGTATGTAATAAAGATAAAAATTATTAATAAAATATTTTACATTTTTTCATATTAACTTTTGTAATTCCAGTACGTATTTTGTATGTATAGCACATTTCAATTCAGACTAGTCACGTTTCAAATGCTCAATGGCCACGAGCCATCATATTGGACAACTCAACTATACGACATTTTAAACATATAAAATCATAAAGTAGTGTCTTCCTTTGGTATAGAAAGCATTTCATATCTCCTCAGTCATCCTACAGCAAACCACATTCAAAGACATTTATATGTAATTTGTTCCAGTCTTATCTACTCTCACTATCTACTTCTCACTTCTCTCCAAAGTAGGCCTCTGAGTTAAGCCAAATGACTTTCCTCAGTTTCCCACAAAAAAGACTGTCAACCTGTCTAAATCATTTCTGTCCTCCAAGGCCCAACACAAACCCCATCAATTACAAGGATGTGTTCCTGATTATTCTAAAAGTCCTATAGCATGCAATGTCTATATCATTACATTTGCTGTTTAATTGTAGATGGAACTCTTTTCAGTTATTATATATTTCTTTTGAATTCTAAGGTTCCTGAGAATAAGGATCATGTTTTATAAGTTTCTTGTCCGTCTCCAGTGTTATCTAGTAGAGTATTTTGAACATACTGAACTGAAAAACTTTACGTAAGTCCTCTATATTTTAAAATTTATTTTTCTCAAAAGTCATGATCCAGGACACTTGAACGTTAGAGAAGAAAGAAAGAGAAGAGAAGAAAAGAAAAGAACAGGAGACAAAGGAAAAGAAAAAAACCTGATAGATGCAAAGGAAAAGAACTTAGTAATAATTAAAGCTGTTGAAAGAAGAAATGCGTTGCTCATGAGGGTTTCATTACTGGAAGAGAGTTTAGTTAGCCTCTTATTTGGGAAATTATAAGGAGAATTTCTATACCAAGTGGATAGTTGAATTTGATGATGTCTAAATACCATTCTGATTTTAAGATTCTGTACACAAGAAAGCTAATGTGTGAAAATCCAAATTTACAATGCATCTGTTATTTCAGGATCTGTCAGTCTGCAAGACAGAACTGGTTAAATAAGTAAATAATTGGACAGCTTTTAAAAGACTTGATTAGCTTCCTTTTAGCCACAAATATAAAGTTAGCTTTGACAAAGTTGGCTTACATTTCTAACATAAAGCAGGTATAAATCTGATCAGCTGTGCCAAAACTGCTTATAAGACAAGATGCTTGCTCAACTATTTCTGGAAGTTATTTTAGTACGAACAGATCTCTAGCTTCTAATGACTTTGATGTAGATTGCTAAGGGGATTGTTTCCTAGGTGAGACAGTGAGAAGGCTTACCTCCCAACCTCATCCCATTCCAGCCCTAAATAATCTCTCCCTCTCTCTATCACTAAGAATGAAAGACAGTATGGGGTAGAGTCAGCCAACCATCAGTTCTCTAGATGGTCGATATCAATCAGCATTGATCTGCCCCTGACAGCATGTCAGATAGGGCCACCCCTCTCCTAAGTGTCCAGGGAGAGTGTACAGCTTAACAAGTAAGAAGCTTTCACCTCCATATTTGGCTTGGAACCTCAGAATCAGAATGATTAAAGCAATTTGCAAGTTCAGAATCAGTTAACTCAAATCCTAAGTATTAAAATTATTTCTTATTCCATACTCCTAAAAAGAGAGAGAGATTAGTATCAGTAGCTAATTCACACGTGTATGCATTTTTTGTAATAGAGTTCTGATTTTCTTCCAAAGCATAATTGAGAGGGCTAACATTCCAAATTGAATACTGCCTCATAGTTAGCGGTACCCGTGGGGAGCCTTCACATTCTCATCTAATCCGGCACTGCCTTTCTAGTGACAGCACACCTCAAGAAGAAACACAATTTCTGGATGTCTGACCTAAACTAGTCCTTATTAAAGACTTCTAATAATGCTCTCATTATTTAAATAGCTTATCTGGAATTCATGCTGCCCTCTCCTAAAAGTTACTTTGAAGGGAGATACAATCCCCTTTCAGTGGCAGAGGGTGTTCATGGTGACCACTTTCCAAATGGGCACTTTCTTTGTGACAGCATAATAGTTCTATGAGTCTGGCTGAAGGTCCAGTGGTTCAGCTGGTGACAGACCAAAGAAAGAAACAAACACAGAATTCCACAAGGTAGGGAGCCCCATTTTTCTCTGAAGGCAGAGAGACCTGAGTTTTAATCACGGACTGCCTCAGGATAGCCTTGTGTCCTTGCTAACTCCCTCAACCTCAGTGGACTTCCATATCATCCTGTGTTAACGTTAAGGTCACCCATTTGGGTAAGTGACTACCGAGGAAAGTAAACGAAAAAGCTGCGAGCACATGACGGACCCCCAACAAGAGTTAATGAACTCTTTGCCACTGAATGGGTCATGTAGCCAGAGAATTACCAGTAGGACCTGAAGTGATGCCTCAGGACAGATCAGGATGGAAACCTAGGACTTGCTTGTAGCGTGAAAGACTATATCCAAATAAGCACCAGGGGCCAAGCTGGGTCAGCAAAGAGGCTC
The DNA here is from genome assembly GCA_004363435.1 of Platanista minor. NCBI lineage: Eukaryota > Metazoa > Chordata > Mammalia > Artiodactyla > Platanistidae > Platanista > Platanista minor. The sequence continues at coordinate 24,191 of RJWK010002620.1, forward strand.
ATGCAGTAAGAATTTCCGTGGGGAGTCAGAGAGTCATAAGGAAAATAAGGGGAGAGTCGGGCACCTGGGGAATAACTAAATCCAGAGAAAAATCAGAGCAGCCAGACAGCACGGCCCAAAGGATGAACTGAACCAGTGGCTGCTTGGGTCATAAAAGATTTCCCATCCAGGGCTAAAGGGTCCCTGTTACACTGAGCTTAGGATTCACAAGAATTCTGAGAACCTCAAGACAAAGCAGCAAATTTAGGGTGTTAAGAAATAAAAAAAAAAGAAGAATGTCCATGTGCTTCAGGGAAAGAGACCTTTCCATGCTACCAAATACAGGTAGCCACTCAGAGGGTTAAAACATTTATGTGAAGGAAATCCATTTCACAGTTTACAGTTCATATTTTAAAGACCATATTAATTGAAGCAGAGTTACCCTAGGCCAGTAAATTAAGAAAGATATGCTTTTTTACCCTGTCAGTTGGAACATAACAGTTTAAAAATGTTAACGCTATCAGCAAACATTTATGAAGGGCCTACTACAGTCAAGGCACAAGACCCTCTAAATGAAATCCAGACCCAGGTACATTTTACTCTCTCTGACCACATGCCTACTGATTTAATGATCAGGCCAGGTATTTTGAGGAAAACTAACTGTACTGAGAGGATAAAATATAATTGAACAGATCATCTCAGTTGTGCCTTATTTGTACTGACAGAGCATCTTTGCTTCTCACAATTTTGAGGACAGTTCTGCTATAACTGATTTTGTCAGATAGATATGAATAGACCATCCAAAGTTCTTTTATAATTGTTTTAAAAAGCAATTCAATAGGAATTGAAATTTTACAATTCAAACAAATTGGGATCTAGAAATTCTCATCTTTTCAAAAGAAGTGGAATAGAGACCAGTATTTCAATATATGTGGGTTTTGACACAATCATTTCTTGAATATTTTCTTCCATGAAATTGCTTCTGTATTTTACCAAATTTTTCCTAACTATATACATATGTGTTCATATGGTTTAGCACAATGGCACTACCTTGAAAAAGAGTCAAGGGACCCCCAGGTTAGAGTTTCCAGATAAAATACAGCATACCCCATTCAATGTAAACTTGAAATAAGCAACAAGCTAGCCAAACTACTACATTCCCAATAGCTTACTAAAAGATTATATTTTATTTATAATTTAATTAAGCACCAAATGTATGAATTGCCAATTGTGTGGTGCTAGATTCGGTATCACTAGTTTCTTTTACTCAAGTAACAGATGAAACATCTTAATATTACTGCTTTTAGAGTACTATATGAGAGATGCCTGTGAAATAATAAGTATATATATATATATATATATATATATATATATATATATATATATATATATAGCTCTCTGTCCCCAGTACCTGACACAGAGCTCCTAAAACTCTTGTAAATAGGGATACTAAGAGAATCTTTTGTTCTAATATTTAGTCTTTGATCCTAGTACCTGACAGAGCTTCTAAGACCTTATAATTTCCTGATGATTGCAGGGTCTGACATAGAGCTCCAAGCACCTTGGAATTTTCTGGGTGAAATGAGTGTCTTTTGCTCTAATGACATGGCCCTTTGTGGGCTCCTGAATGGGGGCTGGTCACCAGAAAGAACAAGCCATAATTAGAAGTTTGGAACCTTCATCCCCATCCCCCATCCTCTGGAGAGGAGAGAAGGGCTGGAAGTGGAGTTAATAATCACTCATGCCTACGTGATCAAGTCTTTACAAAGGTCCTCGAAGTATGAGGCTCAAAGAGCTTCCACGTTGGTGAACACATCCACGTGCTGGGAGGGTGGCACCCCCCAACTCCACAAGGACAGAAGCTCCTGTGCTCAAGACCCTTCCAGACCTTGCCTTGTGTATCACTTCACCTGGCCGTTCATCTGTATCCTTTATTATAGCCTTTAAAATAAACCAGCAAATATAAGTGTTTCCCCGTGTTCTGTGTACCATTCTAGCAAATCATCAAATCCAAGGAAGGGGTCATGGGAACCCCAATTTATAGACAGTTGGTCAGGAGCACGGGTAACAACCTGGGCTTACAATTGGCATCTCAAGTGCGGGGGAGACAGCCTTGTGGAACTGAGCCTTTAACTTGTGGAATCTAATGCTAACTCCAGGGAAATAGTATCAGAATTAAATTGAATTGTGGGACACTCAGCTGGTGTCACAAAATTGTTTGCTGTGTGGAAAACACACATAGCTGGCATCAGAAGTGTTGTGAGTATGGTAGGGGTGTGAGAATAAAGGAAAACGCAGGAGAGATTTTCTAAGACAGCATGTAACAGACAGTGAAATCAAACACTGCAAAAACTCTTACGTGATGCTGACAATTGCAGCAATATTTAACTACTAAATCTGCTGGGTGCAAAGAATGAAAGCATAAGATTTTGTGAAATTGTACACCTGGGTTGCCAGATTTAGTAAATAAAATACAGGATGCACAGAGAAATTTGAATTTCAAATGAACTGAAAAAGTAATATAAATATGTCCTATGCAATATTTGAGATATACTTGTGCTACAAAATTATTTGCTGCTTATCTGAAGTTCAAATTTAACTGGATGTCCTATATTTTTTCTGGCAAACTTTTATCTGGGGGAGCCTTCACCTAGTCTGAGGGCTCAAGAAAGGTGTCTATTAGGATGTGGACTGATTTGAACTGATTGTGTAATTATCTTTAAAAGTTTTATGGGAAAAGGGCTTCCCTGGTGGTGCAGTGGTTAAGAATCCGCCTGCCAGTGCAGGGGACACGGGTTCTAGCCCTGGTCCGGGAAGATCCCACATGCCACGGAGCAACTAAGCCTGTGCACCACAACTACTGAGCCGGTGAGCCACAACTACTGAAGCCCACGTGCCTAGAGCCCGTGCTCCGCATCAAGAGAAGCCACTGCAATGAGAAGCCTGCGTGCCGCAATGAGGAGTAGCCCCAGCTTGCCACAACTAGAGAAAGCCCTCGTGCAGCAACAAAGACCCAACTCAGCCAAAAATAAATAAATAAATTAATTAATTAATTTTAAAAAAGTTTTTATGGGAAGAATAAATATGCCTTTGAAGGAGACCCATCACCTATGTTAAATTAAAAGTGTTATCATGGGCTTCCCTGGTGGCGCAGTGGTTGGGAGTCCGCCTGCCGACACAGGGGACACGGGTTTGTGCCCTGGTCCGGGAAGATCCCACGTGCTGTGGAGCGGCTGGACCCGTGAGCCATGGCCGCTGAGCCTACACGTCCAGAGCCTGTGCTCCACAACGGGAGAGGCCACAACAGTGAGAGGCCCGCGTACGGCAAAAAAAAAAAAAAAAAAAAAAAAAAAAAAAAAAAAAAAAAAAGTGTTACCATATGTGGGGACTTCCCTGGTGGTCCAGTGGGTAAGACTTTGTGCTCCTAATCCAGGGGGACTGGGTTCGACCCCTGGCTGGGGAACTAGATCCCGCATGCATGCCTCAACTAAGAGTTCGCATGGCACAACTAAGAGTTTGCACGGCGCAACTAAGAAGTCCACATACCACATCGAAGAGCCCATGTGCTGCAACTAAGACCCAGAGCAGCCAAAATAAATAAATAAATAATTTTTAAAAAAAAAAGGAAAGGAAAAAGTGTTATCATATGTAAGGCCTGATGGTCTGAGTTAGCTTGATTCCAGTATGCTTTGACTCCTAACCGCAGAGATTTTTCCCAGAGCTCTTGACATACTATCTCTGTGATGTTTAGACTATCTTTCCTATCAGACAATAAACTCCTAAAGGCAGCAAATGCATCCTTCCCTATGGCTAGCCCAAGAGCTAGCTCAATACCAGATACATACATCTTAGAGCATTAACACATGTTTTAAGTAAATAGGAGAATTATAAATTGTATTTCATGGTAAAGTGGACACTAGTCAATCAATGTAAAACTGTTATAAAACTAAATATATTTATTCTATTTTAATCCCTGTTATGTCTGCTAGTGATTTCACATTATGCCCATATGCATAAAACATTCAGACGAAATTGATAAATACATTTTTTGGTTGCAAGTCGGTTGTGGGACCACACCTGCAGAATTATGGCTAATATCTGGAGATTAAAAATCAAATACTTATTAAACAGAGATATAGCTTTAATATATTTTAAGATCAAATTCATAAGCCCCTCAAATAAAGTGCTGCAAAGCTTTTGAAAGTCACATAAACCTGATTAAATGTTAGAGATTTGGCATCTGTCCCCTGAGGAGCACTTTAATATAACAAGAATTACAAATGAACCTCCCAGGGTAAATCTAGGAAAAAATACTTGGGAACGATATATTGAGAGGTTAAAACTGGTGCTATGTATTCTAATTAGCTCTAAATGTAAAGTGTGTAACAGCTGGAGCTGGCACCTTATATAGCAAACGACTTGCTACCATTGAATTGTTCCTGCCCCTGCCAATTCATATGTTGAAGCCTTAGCCTTAACCCCCAATGTGACTGCACTTGGAGATGGGGCTGTTAGGAGGTGATTAAGATTAAATGAGGTCATAAGTGTGGAGTCCTAATACAATAGGATTTGTGGACTTATAAGAAGAGGAAGAGAGAGATCTCCTCTACTCATGCACCAAGGGAAGGCACGTGAGCACGCAGCAAGAAGGTGGCCATCTGCAAACCCAGAAGAAAGCTCTCACCAGAACCAACTATGCTGGCACTCTGACCTTAGACCTCCATCTTCCAGGACCTCCAACTTAAAACTGTTCTTGAAGCCACCCAGTCTATGGTATTTTGTTATGGCAGCCTGAGTAAACTAAGACAAAACTGAAATAAAAAACATTAAGCATTTTCTCATAGATGCCAGACACTACAACCTGCACTTCCCAGTTCGGTATTCAATGATTTCGTGTATGTATGCTTCATAATCTCATCTTTTCAACTTCAGTCTTGTCTGGCTTCCCGACTAATGAAAGGCAGGACTTGTCTACGCAAATTCATTAAAGCTTATCTGAAATCACAACAGTCACTATACAGTTTAAGCAAAAGTAAAATGAGTAGTGGATTTTAACAACACTTCCCAATAGATTAGGTGTTTGACCAAAGATAATCTGAAATGGTGAAATATTTAAGAGAACTTTCACAAAGAATAATGAAAACTCTAGTAGCATCTGTTTAGATGCTATTTTTAGAACTCCAAGTATCCTTAGTTACCTGACTGGTGGAATTATACATTCATCAGTTTATAAATCTGCATAAAGTTGCCTCAAAAATATTTTCAGCTACCCAAATAAAAGCATGTAATAAAGTTTGTGATATTTTGAAAGATTAGTAGCATTGTTTTCATGACCTGTGTTTCCCCTCAAACACCCAGTTTAAAACAAAACATTTTCTGAAAAATGATCATTTCAAAAAAACATTTTTGTGGGGACACATTTTTTTAACTATTGAGATGCTACCATTCAGACTCACTCATATTCCTTCCCAAAAGGATGAAGCCTTGACCATATCACCGTTTAGTACAATAGAATTTTCTGCAGGAAATACACTCTTGCTATAGGACACCCTTCAGAAAAATAAAATATAAGCAAACGCCAATGTATTAAAAATAACATGAACAATTTAAGTATCAGACAGACTAGAACATTCCCTTTAGCACTCTCAGGGTATTTTACCCTGTGGACCAACCTACATGACAAGTCAAATTTTAAAAAGACTGTTGTGTAATGAACGTGGAATCAGAAAAGGGGACTGGGTTAGTTGTGTTGAACATTTAATGACATCTGTCAAAACAGATTCAGTCATTTCCACCATTAAAACCATAACGTTCAAAGTCTTTTGACTAGACTCCCTTCTCTCGTCAATGATACTGGATGGGCACTGCAAACATGCAGGGGCTCATAGATTTTACCAACTGAATAATCATCTTTCTGGAGAGACAAAGTTTATACTTGGTGTATTATTGGACTAGAAATAATACAATAACAATGGTATTAAAGTCAGGAGTCATTGATCTACTGCTATACACATCCTGAGCAAGGAAGGGGCTTACTTGGCTCCAGGTTTATAATCTATACAATTAATGGGACTAGATTTGGTGATTTCTAGGGTACTTTGTGGCCTTGATATCTGAAAATTCAAGGAGCTATACGCTGGAAAGATTAAAAAGTCACTTACTAGTTAGTGTCAGTATTCTATTAAAGTTTCCTTCAAACTGCCATTAACAGCTTACAGATCTACAAGATCAAAACTATGAATTTACTGGGAATTATCTCATTTTCCCTTGAGTTCACATGTCCTGAATTGTTCTTACATCCGTGCCTTCAGGCAACCCAACAGGGCCACTCGTGATTTTTGGCAGAACCTGAGGAAAAGGCTCGGTACCTCTGATCAGTGAGCGGCTTCCTTCTTCAACAGCTGGACCCTACTGTGCCCAGAGTCACACTCAGAAACTATGACAAGTACAGGCTGCTCTTTAGCAAATGGAGGTGAACTCTTTGTCACATGAGGCAAACACCTGCATGTCTTTCAGTCTGAGCTGATGATGATTGTGAAATGCAGGTGATATGGCTGATGCTGACTTCTGAGTAAATCTAAACTACTTCTGAGTAATGCAAAATAGTTTATTCTTTCTTTCCTCTTTACATTTGGAAATGCTGACTTCTCTGACAAGCAAAGACCCTCAGTGACCCCAGATTAAATAACAGCACACAAAGATTTGTGCCTCCAGGCCATTGGCTGCCATTGGTACAGATCGAGAACGACAGGGCATTAATAATCGTTTAGAAATGAGGTGGTAACCAGAACAGCTGCCCTTCAAGTTCCAACAAAAGTTCTTTGGGGCTTCGCTGGTGGCACAGTGGTTGAGAGTCCGCCTGTCGATGCAGGGGATGCGGGTTCGTGCCCAGGTCCGGGAAGCGGCTGGGCCCGTGAGCCATGGCCGCTGAGCCTGCGCGTCCGGAGCCTGTGCTCCGCAACAGGAGAGGCCACAGCAGTGAGAGGCCCGCGTACCGCAAAAAAGAAAAAAAAAAAGTTCTTTGGACTAAACACAAACCATGAGTATTATCAGGAAAATATTTTGTTGCCAGACCTAGATAGAAACTCCCCTGGGGACCAGAAGAGAACTAACCACAAACGTGCCAGTCCCTTTCATGATGGAGTAAATGCTTTAAAGTAGGAAGGTGTAGAGGTGTGTGGGGAGAACTTCACAGTGATGCGCAACCCCTGAGTCAAAGGAGGAACTCCAAGATGGAGGGAAGAATGGCCTGAAAGTGAAGGGGATCCCAGGTCGATATACAGACAGCTGAGGTGTTTTTTTAATGTAAACTAGTCTTGACCCCCCAAGTTGCTCACAACACTTGTATAGGTTGATTATTTAGTTTGCTTTGTACAAAATAACCAATAATGGCACACAATGTTTATGAGCCTAAATAGGAAGAGGATGCTTTCAAGGTCGATATTCATTAATCAAAGCAATGACTTACCATTTATCAGTTTTAATATAAAAAGCTACAAAATAAGCAGGAGGAAAAGAGCCTGATTTTGGGCACAGGCAGTTTTGTGTTTAAAACTCTATGCTGCTACTTAGCAGACTTGAGATTACAGACAAGTTACTTCATCTTCCTAGCTCCTTTTCCTCATTTGTAAAATGGGGATAATACCATCGGCCTCATATGACTTTTGTAACAAATTAAGAGAAATAAACAAATAAATAAGTAATGTCAAGTCATAACAGAGTGTCTGGAACATAATACATAATCAATAAACATTACTTCTTGACTTCCCTTAGCTAGGAAAAATGATGATATCATTAACTACCACTTGTTTTTCTTCATCCTGCCCATATATTCAAAATATTTCAGTACCATTAAAAATACTTTATATAAATTTAGATCATGATATCATTCACCTAAAACCACAGATGATTCACATAGGTACATATGTATGTATATATCTAGGGAGAAAAGAGTTCCAGAAAAATTTTAATATTTCTAAAAATGCATCTTATATGCTCTAAAAGCACTAATGTTATTTTCAGCCCTTTGTGTCTATAAGGTATTGTTTAGTATATTAATTTTGCAAACATCATGGCACCTAATAAGCTAGTTTGATAAGTTAATAATTGTATAATCATTGTAAAAAATCTTTTTCCAGTGATTGGCCAGATATTTTCAAAATTACTTGACTCTTAAAAATGATATATTAGGGCTTCCCTGGTGGCGCAGTGGTTGAGAGTCCGCCTGCCGATGCAGGGGACACGGGTTCGTGCCCCGGTCCGGGAAGATCCCACATGCCGCGGAGTGGCTGGGCCCGTGAGCCATGGCCGCTGAGCCTGCGCATCCGGAGCCTGTGCTCCGCAACGGGAGAGGCCACAACAGTGAGAGGCCCGCGTACAGAAAAAAAAAAAAAAAAAAAAAAAGATATATTAACATGAAGTGGTGGTAGGAAAAGGGGAGTGAGGCAAACCATACTTTTGGTTTCTATTTTTAATCTTTAGAATGTTTCACAAACAGTTGAGAAAATGTATTTAATTTTTATCAAACATATAATTGTCTACTAAGACTTGTGTTAAGATGAGCTAGTAAAAGGCTGCTTTATTATAAGTATACTGTTCCCTTAAGAGCCTAGCAGTTTTAAAAATAAAAACTCAAAATCTCTTAGCTGGACTGAGGCTGGAAATTCGTTTCCAACCATTTTCACAAAACCACTTAGAAGATAGCTGTTTTGCAAATTAATTTTTCATGAAGCTCTTCTCTCTAAGGGTCGATATGCTTGTATTAGCCGCCAAACGTGTTCAACCTGAGACAACCGGGAAGATCCATGATTAATGCAACTTGGTGTTTTTCCTAACATTTACTGTACCCATCAATAGTGGTTAATGCAACAGCTTCCAGTAAGCAGCTGCCTTAAAAGCTCGGAAACATCTAGCCATAAACAACAAAAGTGCATCTGTTCTTCTTCCATACATAAATGTCTTCCTATACAAATGAGTAAAATATACGCGAGTCTAACATAAGAAACTATATCAATATTTTCATGTAAAAGTGTGGCAAAATTAGACTAGAGAGACAGTTTTGGTAAAATAGCATGCGAATAACAGTAGGGTGTCCTGGGCCCTTGTCTTCACTCTGACCCTAGCTGTGGTTCCTCTGATGAGTCTCCAACTTGAAACTAGTTTCCTCAGCTAATAGCAGAGGTGCTCTACCAGCCAGGCCCCACAGTGCAGGGCTAAGAGATGGGGACTCAGACAATGAATCAGAGACGAGGCGTTGAGGCAAGGAATACAACTCTATTCGGAAAAGCCGGCAGACTGAGAAGATGGCAGACTAAAGTCTCAAAATAACCATCTTATCGGGGTTTGGATACCAGTTTTTTTATAGCACAGAGAAGGGGAAGAGATGAGGAAGTAAAGTAAAAAGGCCGTAAGTTTTGCAAATATCACCTGGAACGGCCAGCCCCAGGGAGGGGATGTGTTAATTTCTTCTTTCTTGTAGCCATCCTCAGGTGGACAGGGTCTGGATGTCTCCCTGATCAAAGGCACTTTGGTTTAACATTCGGGCAGAGGGGCAGGGTTCCCCGAGGCAGGCCATTATGTATAGACAGTATCCTTCTAGTGAACAAAAGCAGCGGAAAGCAAAGGTTAAAATAAAAATAACAGATCTAACATGTAATCAGATTTGGCTCTTCCTTGTTACAGAAACAGCTGGCCTGTAGCGGTGCTGCGATCTAGCCGGCATGGAATCAAGTCCCAGCTCTTCTGCTTAAGGAGCTTTACAACGCTGGGCCCATTACCCAACTGGCAGTGCTTCAGTCTCCTTCTCATTGAAATGAGGAGGGCAGTAGCACTAAGTTCACATGTCTGGGATAATTAAATGAGAATTCATGGCTCAGGACATAGTAAAAGAACAATAAATATATTAGCTTATTTATTAGTATTATAAGTAGTATTACTGTAACCATCACTTTATCCTGAAAAAAATTAAACTTCTGTGGCTTACAGTGCAAGAAATATAGAAGTGAAGAAACCCAGGAGAAAAGACAATAAAGGTATGAAGATCAAGCTGATACCATAAAAGCACTATATTAATTAAGTAATTAAAATATTTGTTAAAGTCACTTTTAAGCTAACCCAGAGAATAAGGAACCATTCTCTAAATATTACAATTTGCATTCTGCCTAATATTTAGAACAATCGGAAGTCAGAAATTCCAAGTCTTTCTCTTCAGTTTGTTAAGCATCAAAAGAATGATCTTGGGTAATTCAAGATTTGAATATATAATGCCAAATAGGTAACTAACAATGCGTATATGAGAAAGAGAGCAAGTTGGGGGGAATAAAGACTTCTCCAAGAGATGGAAAAGAGAGAAAAAGAACGGATTTTTTGAGTAGCAATCTAAATACCAAAGAGATCCCACCTTGGGCTACTCAGGAAGACAACAGATTTCTGCCAGCTGCCTTGAGGCTGGCTTGCCCTTGGGGAGTATCACATATGATTATTTCCAGGCTGCTACTTTCATCCGCTGGAGCAGAGGCGCATCCTTCTACTCATGCTGACACTCAAAGTTTGGTTTTCTTCCCTGAAGAAATGGAAAGGACAGCTGAAAGGGCAGAGCTATGCACACATGGGCATCTCATCCCTGGGGAGGCCCATCTGAGCTCCAGACTTTCCATCCGCAGGGGGCTCTGGCACATCTGTCTGGGCCCAAGGAGCCCAGCTACTGTGACTACTGTGACTGGCCCTAAGTTCTCTCTCCAAATCGCCCCATATCGCAAACTAATTTTTATCAGAGTTATAGCCCATAACAAATGTCTGTGTGTGCTCTAGCTCTCCTGGAGAAACAGCTGCCAGTCGCTTTGCATCCTTTCTTTTTCTCAAAGAATAGCAGCTCATTTCCCCTGGTTGAGGCCAATCTCAGGTCTCTCATTCTGCACTTTTTCCCCGGGTAACTTTACCCACATTCATGTCTTCATCTGCCACATGTAAGAATCGATGTTTCTCAAATGTCTCCTGAGCTCCAGGCCAAGATATATAGGATATATAAACCCATATCAGGCCTTCCCAGCTAGATCTAGTTTCCCCTCTCCCCCACCTCCTTACCTCCTACTCAGCATCACCCACCACACGGCTCCTTCTTTCTGATGTCTCACCAAATGACATCAACTGACCATTTCCAGCAACTTGAGAGTATCTAAGAGTCCCACCTCTTCCTTACTTCCTCTGGATTGTCCAATTGGTCATCGAAACTTACTGATTCTACCTAATAACAATCTCCCCAGCCTGTTCTTTCTTTGCTAGTCCCACAGCAGTGGCTTCGTTCAAGTTCTTATCGCATGACTACTAAATAGCAAACCAAACAGTTGGCTTTTGGAGCTCAAGATTCTCCCCATTTCATCTTCCACATTATTGCTACCTTGAATCTTCCTGAAATATAGTGTCTTCATGGAACCTGATGCTCAGAGATTAAGGAAATTGCCGCAGGTCATACGACCACTAAGAAATTTAGGCTCAAGGTGAATCTCATCCTCTTACACTCATCTATGATCTATAACCAAGACTCACCCTCTGGGGCCCAAATTACAATTGAAGGACACAGCATCTTTCCCTGATGGGTAGAGGAGGCCACACTTAGTAAGAATATGGCTTCTCCCTAAGGGACAGAACAGAGCAGAACATTTATCTCAAAAGATCAAATACCACAGACAGACACCTTGGATGAGGCATGAATTAGGAGCTAAACTAGAGAGTTTAGCTCTCTAGATGTCCATTTGTTTCCTAAAGTTCATCTACTTGTAACTTTCAGGGAGACAAGTTTATTAAACACAGAACACAAATCTTTGAAGCCCAGTTATAGCTCCCAAAGTTTCTTTCTTGCTTCTAGATGTTGATGTCACTGGCAAATAGCATTTTTTTCCAAATACCCATTTAAAACAGGCCTTATAAAGATCAGCTATAAAGTTAACACTGCAAACTCTTGAGTTAGAAGCAAAAGGTAACTACAAAGAACTTTATTATTTTTTTTTATTTAGCATCTGTAGGCTGAAATTAAATATAGCTTATAATAAAAGTCTGTCAATGCTATTCTGCATAATTAATCTGAACTTTGGCACGCCTAAGCTTGTTAATGCAGAGCTGCCGATAGTAATGAATTGAAACTAAGTGCATGATACATATTTTCAAATTACAGCAACTGAAATATGCATGAAAATGTACAAAACGTCACACCAGGAATGACTCAGTAATTTATTCCAGTAATTATTTCAGTAATGTTATTTTTTTTCCACCACAGTTTTCATTCCAAGCCATATCCCATTGTTTTCCAACATCAAGTTAAAAATAACAGAGCTAATTAATTACCTAAAATAAGAAACTTAGCATTGTTTAGAAAGGGCTATGGCCTCAAGTTTAGATGAGTGAGGGTGTCTCAACTGCTTGGTTCTCTCTTTGTATCTGTCCATCATTTACAGCATGTACGCACAGTGAAAAGAAAAATCTTAGATAACTCGCAAATCCCATCCCTTGATGCTTTTATACTCAGAGAAAACAACTGGACGATGCAAGTTAGTTAATGTGAAGATTCTCAGCTAAAGGAATGGGAGATAGCATTGTGTCACTGTAAATACTATCTTGATTCTGAAAAACAGCATGGCAGAGATATGTTTCTCTACTATAGCAGTTCTCAAAGGTTCTCCGGGGAACACTTATGGCCCCTGAGACATTTTCAAGGGGTCCATGAAAAAAAAAAGTATTTTCGTAATAATCATAAGTCATTATTTGCCCTTTACACTCTTATTCTCTCAAGAGTGTACAGTGGAGTTTTGCAGAAGTTACACGCTATGTGATACCACAACAGACTGAATGCACAGATATGTGTATCCAGCTGTCTCCTATCAAACCAGATGTTATAGTGATTTGCAAAACATGAAATAATGCCACTCATTGCAAAATTTTGTTTGGGAAAAAAAATATTTTCTATAAAAATATGTTAATATGTTATCATTTAAGAAGTTTATTTTGTTACAAAATTGTTAAAACTGTAAAGGGCTCCAGAGATGAAAAAGATTGAGAATCATTGCACAACTGGTGTTTTGAAGAGTGGAATTCAAGCAATGATTAAGGATTATCCTCTGTGGACATCCTCTGGGGTTCTTTCCCAGCTTTCCTTCTCTTAGCTAAAATCTCCTCTCCTTTCTTCCTTCAGCCAGTAAAGTCAGTTCAATCTTTTGTTAAATTAATTCAACAGTTATATCCTTAGAGGCTGTTAGGAGCAATACCCATGAAGATGGGCACTGTTGGAGATATAAAAGCTCAAAGCGGTTAGAATAACCTGAGAAGTAAAGATGTCCATATAGCAAAGTTAGATAATGATGCACAGTAATGTATAATTCAGTACCAAAGTGAGTAACACAAACACTAAATGTTGTTAACTATGAGATGAGGAGAGGAATGTGACTATGAGTTTTGGGGGACAAATCTTCATAGAAAAAGCAATGCCTTTATTTATCTGTTTTCTGCTGGTTAACCAAATGGAAATGTGGTAGCTCACAAAATGCATGCAGGGCATCAGAAAAAAAGTAAGAATAGGTAGAATAGTAAAAATGAAGCCGGTCTTCCCTGGTGGTGCAGTGGTTAAGAATCCGCCTGCCAATGCAGGGGACATGGGCTCGAGCCCTGGCCTGGGCAGATCCCACATGCCGTGGAGCAACTAAGCCTGCGCGCCACAACTACTGAAGCCTGCGCTGTGCTCTGTAATAGGAGAGGCCACTGCAATGAGAAGGCCGTGCACCGCAACGAAGACCCAATGCAGCCAAAAATAAAAATAAAATAAACTTATTAAAAAAAAATAAAAATGAAGCCAAAGATGAAGCTAGAAGAGAAAAACATATATCAAGATCTAGGAACAGCACATAATCTCCAGGGCCCAGTGCAAAATGAAAATGCAGTGTCCCTTGTTAAAAAAAAAAAATCTTTCAGGATGGTAACAGCAGAGCATTAAACCAAGGGCAAGGCGCTTCTAAGCTTGGACCCCTTTGTGACAGCGGAGGACGCACACCCCTGAGGACAGTCCCAGTGACACCCTCCACAATCGCTTAAGTTAGGTCCCAAGTCCAGCTTTAAACTAACTTAGAAGACAAAGCAAAGAGCAAAGTATGATCAGTTTTAAAATTCACAGTGTCCATTACTCAGGAAGTCCTATTTAAAAAATGGTCAGAATTCTACTTAGAGAAACACATCATTCTTCCTTCCCCCTCCGCCCCCGCGCACACACACATTCATTTTCATCCAGGTACAACACCAAATATAACAAACACTAGAAGCAGCACATTTCTGAACGTTTAGTATGTGTCATACATTGTTCCACACATCTAATTCTCACAATCACTTTATGAAGGCAGGATTACTGTCACCCCCACTTATAGAAAAAGAAATGTAGAACAATTAAATAACTTGTCCAATGCCATACAGTTGGAATGTGAACTCAGGCAATCTAACTCCTGCTTTTCTACTTCTTCCCGTCTTCCTGTAATCCTAGACAGAAATTTCACAAGCATCCATCCTTCTGTAGGACTAAACAGAGCCCACAGATATAAAAAACAGAAAGAAATCATAGCTAATATCTATCTAGTCCAGCCCTTCATTTTACAAATAAAGAAACTGAGGACTATAGGAAGATATATAACTTACTGAGATTACCAGCAAGAGACTGGTAAACCTTGATCAATGCTCTTAACTCCATTTCCCCCAAATTTACTGCGTATCAGAATAATCCTGGGAACTCCAAAAAATGCAAAATCCTGATCCCCCTACCAGACAAGAGGTCCAGATTTCTTGGGACCAGGGCAGGAGGAGCCAGGGGCTTTTCTAGCCAGCAGCCAGCCAAGCATCAGAGAGCAGGGGTGATATTCCCTGCCTCACACTCTCCAGTCTTCCTTCCCATCTATAACAGTCAAAACCTACCCCTTTATGTAGCTGTGGGTAATGGAAGTTAGAACAACACGACTCCCTGCCATTTAACATCTCTAAATTAGATTGAAATCAATAAACCAGGCAAAACCAAAATCAGTGTTTTAACTCTCTGAAATCTGTTTTGGGTAGCTAATAGGCATTTTCAAGAAGGAAAGATTGAAAGGTGGCAGAGACATACAGTGAAAGGCAAGGTCGGGACTGAGCTACAGCAGTGTCCAGTGGGCGTGTGAAATAGGAGATTATGGAAAAATAATTTGCAGGGGAAGAATGTGAGGGTGGGACAAGATTGAAACACCGTATCTGATTTCTCTGTGGAGACAAAAGACATCCAGGCTTCTCAATTCCAATAGTCATTCCTACAAATACACCCTGGTCAAATGTGTAGTGGCTTACAGGCTGAGAGCATACTTGATAATAAACTTCATATTTGCTTATCTATAAATAATCTTGAGAAGTTATTAATAATCTAGATAATAATATGTAAACTGAAATATTTAGAGATGGTAAACTGATACCTGTAATTTACTTTGAAAAGTACCAAAAGTAAGAGGGATTTATGGATGGATAGAGTGAGGGATAGGTGGATACATATGTGATAAAACAAGTAAAATAAAATGCTAGTAGTAAAATCTATGCACTGGTTATATGAGCATTCACTCTAAACTCTCGACTGCGCTCTATGATGAAAATTTTCATAATAAAATATTAGAGGGGAAATGTGTGTATTAAAAGTAGCCAAAACCAGATGATATTGTGCTTGCAGACTAAAAAACTTTACTGATTAGAAACAAATTAAGATTTAGCTTCAGGGCTTCCCTGGTGACGCAATGGTTAAGAATCCACCTGGCAATGCAGGGGACACAGGTTCGAGCCCTGGTCTGGGAAGATGCCACATGCTGTGGAGCAACTAAACCCGCGCGCCAAAACTACTGAGCCTGCATTCTAGAGCCCGCGAGCCACAACTACTGAGCCCACGCGCCATAAACACTGAAGCCTCGTGTGCCTAGAGCCTGTGCTCCACAACAAGGAGAAGCCACTGCAGTAAGAAACCCGTGCACTGCCATGAAGAGTAGCCCCTGCTAACCACAACAAGAGAAAGCCCGTGCACGGCAATGAAGACCCAACACAGCCAAAAATAAATTAATTAATTAAATTAAAAAAAGAAAAAAAGACTTAGCTCCATAAATAAGCAAAGTTTAGGGACTTCCCTGGTGGCACAGTGGTTAAGAACTCGCCTGCCAATGCAGGAGACACGGGTTCGAACCCTGGTCCCGGAAGATCCCACATGCCGTGGAGCAACTAAGCCCGTGCGCCACAACTACTGAGCCGCGCTCTAGAGCCCGTGAGTCACAACTAGTGAAGCCCATACGCCTAGAGCCCATGCTCCGCAACAAGAGAAGCCTTCACAATGAGAAGCCCGTGAACCTTAAAGAAGACTAGCCCCCACTCACTGCAACTAGAGAAAGCCCGCGCAGCAATAAAGACCCGACGCAGCCAAAAATAAATCAATAAATAAGCAGAGTTTAAAGTTGGTGGAGGAAAAAAAAGCAAGTTTCTCATGTGCTCCTTGAAAGCAGCTCATTCTTCAACTGTTGATATCCAAGTGTGCTCTTTCCCTTCTGGAAACCGTGAAAAACAGGACGCTGGAGTTTCACACATTAAAATGAGGAAAATCAATTTCCTCCCACAAAAGACAGAATGAATTGGGGTAGAAAATTACCATTTATTCCTTATTAATAAAGCCTTAATGGATTATCCGTAAATAAAACATGCATTAGTCTCAGATGACAGTTCCTGATTTGAGTCCTAACCCAAGGATTTAGAAAGTAAACTCTGGGCAAGGAACTTTCACTTCTCCACACTGGCCTCAGAAGTTAGTTTCAAAGAAACAAATGTAGTAAGTAATACACAAAGACAGAGAGTCTCCCTGGAGATCAGCAGTAGCAATTCATCTCTTCCTGGTTTCCACCTGAATCCCCTAAAGTCTGCTTTCTACACACAATGATGTAGATGTGTGCTCCTTGTTTTACCTTTATAATTCTTCACTATTATAAAGGCAACATTAACACTTCCTATCAGATTCAGCTTCTTCGGAGTCCCAGAATTTCTCTGCATATTTCAAGAGCTCCTCCCACAAACAGAAACGACTAGCAGTATTTTCCTGGACAACCCTTTGCTTGACCCCAGGCACAAAACACACAGATGCAGCTTCATTCTTTTGAATGGGCCTATATGTTTCTGTGGCTGCAGCTTACCAACGAGACACATGGAACAATAGCTCATTTTCAGATAACAATTCTTTCTTCCTTTTAAATTAGTATTGAACTCTTGGGTAGAGAAGAGAAACAGTGACAGTTGCTCCAGATTTATTCTGTCTGGAAGAAGACAGTGTTCCCATACCTCTTGGATTATTTTAGTTCATGTTTATCTTGACCTACCAACCCTTCGTGAAAAATTAGAGCTTGTTTCTTAGAATAATTCATTTTATTAACACCATCCTTCAACTAAGAAAGAGCCACATTTTAAAGTATCCATTTGCTTTGTGTTTGACATTCCTTCTCAAGACCTACCTTTGATTTAGCATGACACTGATCTAATTGTTATCTTCTAAATTCAGTTACTTATTCAGCAAATGATTATTGAGTACTCATATGCCAGATATTGTATAATCACTGGAATACAAATAAAATAAAATTATATTAAATAGTATCTTTGACCTTTAATGCATAGTTTAAAGGAAGAAGACACATAAATAATTCCAATGAAGTACTACCCAGTAGCATGCTTCAAGTTTCAATTGTATTTTAAACAGTTCCCCAAAAATAGATGCAAAGCCATTACTACCAAGCACATTTTAACATTTTTTAATGGAATCCCTTAATCTCCCCCAAGAGTCATAAGGGCAGAAAATAAAATTAACTCTCTTGACAATTTACTAGTCATATACTGTTATTCACTGAAAGCAAATATTGATCATTTTCAGGTTTGTTTTTGGTGGTATTGTGATTTCTGGCATAAAGCTCCTAAAACCCTTTAAATTTCCTGACTGATAAAGGTGTCTTTGTTACGTTAATTCGTGACTTTTGGACCTCACCTAATGATGGGGCCTGGTTGCCAGTGGAATCAACCAAGTAATTGGAGGGTTGGAACTTTCAGTCCCACCACCCTGAACTCTGAGGAGGGTAGAGGGGCTCTGCCTATGTAGTAGAACCTCCACAAAATCCTAAAAGGTCAAGGTTAAGAGAACTTCAGTGTTGGTGAACACCTGCAGATTCGGGAATGTGTTGCACCTAGAAAGTGCATAGAAGCTCAGTGCCCTTTCCCCATATTTTTCTGTACACATCTCTTCCATCTGTCTGTTCCTGAATTATATCCTTTAATAATAAACCAGTAATCTAGTAAGTAAACTGTAATGGGTTCTGTGAGTCATTCTAGCATATTAACCAAACACGAGGAGGGGTTGTAGAACCTCTGATCTACAGCCAGTTGGTCATTAGCAGGGGTAGTAACCTGGGCTTGCAAATAGCATCTGAATTGGGGGTCGGGGGGACAATTTCGTGGGACCAAGGCTTTAACCTATGGAATCTAACATGACCTCTGAGTAGATAGTATCATAATTGAGTTGAATTGTAGGACACGCAGCTGGTGTTGGAGAACTTCTTGGTGGTGAGGGAAAATCCCTCCAAAACGTTGGAATTAGTGATCAGAATCTTAGGTTTAAAATGCCAGTAGTAGGATTTTGTATAATAAAAAGAAAATAATACAAATAATTGCTAAAGCACTTTTAAAAAGTTGACCAGGGGAATCAGTTATAGAAACCTCTTGTTATCAGAATGCCTGGAATTTAATAAAGGATAATAACACCACGTAACAGCTGGAGTATGTTGGGGTTTTTTCCTACTAATAATCTAAAATTTTAGTATTTTCTAATCTCAGGTATGCTGAAACTGTCATTAACACTAAATTAAAATGTGGGGACACGGAGAAGATAAAATGCTATTTAACTACTAAGGGTCCTAAGGTACTCAAAATATAAACTGCAATAAATGCAGGATCAATATTATAGCTTCATGACTTTTGGCAGCTTGGCCATTACACCAGCAACCTATTCACTCGTGGCTGAGCTTAGTATTGATTTCGTTACTGTACCCTGTTCCTGTAACACCAAAACCTCTACTAAGCCTCTTACTGGAATCCTTTTTATCAACTCACCCTCAACAAGAAGGACTCTTTTGATGCGAAGACTCCACCCTTTGAAGACACTTGAGGGAGATAAAGTGACCACTAATCACTCACTTGCTTTTTCAACTCTATCCTATATGGAGAAGTAAAAAAGCAAAGTATAAGGCCATAATAAATTTCAGATTATTGGTCCATCTGGTAGTGACATCAAGGAGAACTCTGTAGAAGAGTATCTGCCTCCTGGATACTACCACCTAAAAATTCTGTACCCATCCAGGGCTTTCCTTCAGCATTTGTCTCATATTTATTTATGTTCCTCATGCACAGTGAATCAGGAGTTATGCCTCTATAAATCACCTCTCATCTGGTAAAATAGCTTTCTTATAATTTCTACTAAGATGATAACTTACAAGTTTCAAATTCTATCATTTTGTGGGCTTGTGAAGAGCTATGTTTATTCTTCTTGCCGTCAATTGTGCTATCATCCCAGTAATATCTAACTATTAGCATCACTCAACTGAACCTACTTTTACTAAGATTGTCAATGATTTCTAGTTTCCAAATCCAAGTGATTTTTTTCCTCGGTACTTCTATTATTAGACATCTCTGCTGAATTTGATCATGCCTTCCATATCAAAAGAAATTTACTTCGCTTCCTTAAAATCTTGCCCTTCTGTACCCCTTCCTGACCATCCTTCTGAAGTTCTTTATCAACACGGATTCCCATTTCTTTATCAATCATTACTTGTTGGTGCATCTAGGGGTTCCATTCTTAGTCTATACCTATTTACTGCTCTCTTATTTACTGATGGCTCCTAAATCTTTCACTCAGACTTCTCCTTTGAGTTACAAACTTATATATTCACATTTATGTTGCATGTATGCATATGTTGCATATATGAACAGACACCTTAACTCAACACGTGTTTACTCATATCCATTTTCACACGTAGTTTCCTTTCTCTTCTTGATTCTCTACTTCTAGAAAACTGAATACTGGGAGTTCTGAAAATCTTAACTGCTAAATTTTCTCAAGTCTAGTCTTCCCTCTCCAGGCCTAACTGATACCGTTCTAGTTCGAGGAAACTTTTTTTTTTTTTGCGGTACGCGGGCCTCTCACTGTTGTGACCTCTCCCGTTGCAGAGCGCAGGCTCCGGATGCGCAGGCTCAGTGGCCATGGCTCACGGGCCCAGCCACGCCGTGGCATGTGGGATCTTCCCGGACCGGGGCACGAACCCGTGTCCCCCTGCATCAGCAGGCGGACTCTCAACCACTGCGCCACCAGGGAAGCCCTCGAGGAAACGTTTTTAAAAACAAGGTCTATGAAGACAGTCTTCATCAGAAGTACCAAGTTGGAGAAATAATAAAAATGCAGATACCAGTTTGCTGGGTTTTTTTGTGTTTTTTTTTTAAGTTAAAAGTTTACTGGATACCATTTAGTATAGATCATTTGTAAAGCATTTTAAATTAAAATCTTAGCTTCTAAGTTGGAATAGCCCATTTCTGTGTTTCCAAGGTCTAATCTCTAGTTACTTTGGGAACATTTCCTCCCAGAATAATTGACAACTGTATTATGATTTCTCAATATAAACCTTACCAAAAAGTTTTTGAAAGATGAAATACATTGTGTGCTCTTGACCATATATCTAGCTACTCTTTTAAATTTAAATAGGTTTAATTTTTCCTCTTTAAAATCAGGCAAAAGCATAAGAAGTTTTAATCTACTTTGTTTTTTTTCCAAACTGGGGGTTACGTGGATTGTGATCAGAATTTAAAAAAGAACAGTAAGTTTGTTTCAGATAAATATGTATTTAGTGGACTGCAATATTTAAAGAGAAATTTACTGAGGGCTATGGCTAAAAAGTTTGAAAGCCACTAGTTTAATATAGTGCAACACATAATTTAAATAAAGGACACTTATCATATGAATTCTTAAAGCAAGCCAAAAAAATAAAAACAAATCTTTGTTTTTTCTCCCTTTCCACTTCACGGGAGTAAAGCAACTCTCTGCAAGGTCGAAGTCTAAAATATGTGATGTGTAGTCCCTTTCTTCTCAATTTTCAGTAAATATACATTTTCCAATGGTCATTCATGTTTGCACTTCATTACTTTTGAAGGCCAGAGCCTTTGTAACATATTTAAACAGTAAAAGTCATTAAGACAGTACAAAGCAATACAAAGGCTGGAGGCTACAGGACCTGAACTATTATTGCTCTGGGTTGAAGGTCTGTGCCCTAGCCTGAGGACACACCCTTGCAACAGCTTCTGGAATGTCACCTTGTGAAAACCAAGCCTCTCAGCTTAAATTTTCACCACAAAGGTAGTAAGCTCTCTTAAAAGATAGACCCTAATTGTCTAAATGCACAGAATTTGCAAAACCGAGAGTGAACCTTGTAAACTGCAGACTTTAGGTGATAATGTCATGTCCAATGTAGATTCATCCATTGTAACAAATGTACCAGTAGGGAAGGAGATGTTGATAATGGGGAGGATTCGCATGTGAGGGGCAGAATGAAAATGGGAAATCTCTGTACCTTCCTCTCAGTTTTGATGGGAACCTAAAACTGCTCTAAAAAATAAAGTCATATATATATAAAAAGTCATGTATGTGTATATATATATATATATATATATATATATATATATATATATATATATACTTTTTCTTTTTAAAGGGGGACTTTGACAGTATTTGAAAACACTGCCAGTTCTCCTTTTCAATAGCTGATGACTAGTTTGAATTACCTGGGACTTTGGCTTCTCAATTTACCTCATTCTTGCCAGAGGCTTTTAGGTTATTTTATCATTCAGATAAAGTGTTTCATAAATGAAAGGCAAGCCCTCTTTTTACCCCATCACTACGGATAATGAACCCTAGTAGAATATTTGAGTTGCATATGCTGACTTTAGCTTGGAACGTCTTTCCTTCTATTCTAGCCAAGCTTTGAACAGGGGCATGCACTAGAATGTATCTGAAATATAAAAAAGCATGAAAAGCTGAAAAGGTTCCATCGCATTGGACAAAAGGACAGTGTCACATCTGCCTAGTTGCAATCCAACACTTTAAACCATAAATTTCTCAACATAGAGGAATCTTTCCATGTTGCTGACTGCCTTTCTGAACATATGTGGAGCAAAGTGTGTTGTTTTATTTCTATGCCAAATCACAGATGATCATAGCTTGGTTTTAGAAGGAGATAAAATGACCTTCTAAGAAATTTGTAATTCTAGAAGGGCAAAAAAAAGTTCATGCACAATTCCAAGGTACAACATATTTAGCTAGACTTTAGATTTGGAAAACAGTCTTGTCCTCGCCTGCATGCTCACTTGTGGCCCACTGACAACTCTTTCTGCCTTGTCATAATGAAGCATCACCTTTGGGTGGATGAGCTTAAAGTATACTGAAGCTTCTAGAAGTTGTCTTTCTTCTGTTCTATTCCATGCCCATAGCACTCTTTTTTTTTTTTTTTTTTTTTGGTCATTTTAATAATAGTTAATGCTTATATTGCACTTTCTGTGTGTCAGGCACTGTTCCAGATTCATTCCATATAATACCTCATTTAATCTTTATAACAACCCTATGAGATAGATCCTCTGTGAAGTAATAGATTCCTTCCTTTCCTCTTTGATAGCCTGTGAATTCTTCGAGGGTAGGGATTTTGCGTTTTTGCTTTTGATGCAAAAAATGCCCAACAGAATTTTGTTGTTGTTTGTTTGTTGTAAATAGCATATTTCCAGAGGTGATCATTTAAAAGAACTTTCTGTTTACTCAAGAAAAAACATTCTCGCTGGTTTATTGATAGCACACTAAAAGAAAGCAGCTAGAGAATAGAATTATATAAATGCATCATGGTACTAAATAAACAGCAATTTATGAATAAAAGGACTGGGGGGAAATAACTTTTATCCACATACTGTCAAAATTTTCTCAGCTTTTATGAGATGGGAGGCTGAATATGGGAGCAAGTAAAGTATTTGCCAAAGCCAGCCAGCTAGGCTTTGTTAACGCAGCCCTCAATCCAGGAATCAAATAAGACCCCAATGAAGAGTAACATTTATTCACTATTATCAACAGAAAACACTGAAATTAATTAATTAATTCAGTAAACACTGCCTTCTAACAGGGCAAATTACTGAGTCTATGGGTTATTTAGAGTTACAGTAATATAGTGGAAAAAGTAGACATTTTAGAATCAGAGAGAATTAGTTTTGACCTGATTTCACCTCTTAAAAGCTCTTTAACCTTGGATAAAACATTTAACTGCTCTTAGTCTCTCTTTTTTGTTTTTTGCAAAATGGGGATATAATCTACTTTGTAGAGTCAGAGTAATATTAAATGAACTGACATATGTAAAGGATATGATCTATAATCGATGCTCTATAGACTGGTGCCTACAGTCATCACTGCTCCCTTTTCTCTTCTCTTAAAATGCCAACATCAAGCCATTCCTTGGCTCGTATTTAAATTTCGCTAAATAGTAGCCAACTAGAGAAAGAAAAGACTGCAATTTTACTTTATTCAGTAACTTGAGTTATTAAGCTTAAAAGTGGCTCCAAAAACGTATTGGTACAAATACAGCTTTCTGTGCAACGTTTGGAATTATATCATTTTTCCTTTCCATTCCTTATTTCACTCCTGACACTGGAGGTAGCCACCACCTGATTGTTCCTTACCTTATTCAGTCTTAACTGAGGCACCATCCCTAAACAGTTTCAGAAGTTGGAAAGAAGAGATGATGAACATTTAATACTTATCACCCTTTTGCAGCAAGGTTTCCTGACAAAGCACCACAGTTGCTGAGTAGATGTGATAAAGGTTATGTGAACACAGTGCATGATGAAGGCTTTTATTATTCTTTGTACATAAAATAGAATAATTCTACTGTTTTTGCCTCAAGCATATTTTTGAGAGGTATGTTTTTTACTTAAAAAGTATTTTCCATAGATTTATAACATCTTCCAATTCATTTCTTTTGAAGCTTATTTTTAAAATAATTTGGGAGTGTTATAGGCAATGTTTAGTTGGTACCTGTGCAAAGAGAAACACAGAATTAAATATTTAGCACTTTCTCTCATCAGAGGGTGAAAGGAAATCCCTAATATAATATACTTCTGAGTGATCTATGGCTAGCATTCTATAAATTCTACATAAAGTTTCCCAGGTGAAGTGTGCTACATTGAGTATGGAAAGCAAGTTTCTATAAACAGGATCTCTCTTTTCCTTCTATGTGGTTAAATTTTAGATTCCAAAGGTAATATTTTTGAAATAGGACAAAAGTCAACTATTCATCAGAGAAAGACTTTAAAACTGCAGAGAAGACAAGCTATCATTTCTGCTTTTCACTTTTGTTACATATGGCAATTCAGAGAGAAGCATTTATCTCTGAGGGCACATGGGCTTCGTCTGAATTGAGTTTCAAATTGGGCCATGATATCAAGGCATACATATTAATGAATACTCTTTTAGGTCTCAATATATTAAAACATAACAACATCCTTGAAACTTTTAATTTCAAAAGGCAATCATATAGGTTGAAATAGTCATTTACCCTTAGTACAATTACTACTCTACTAGGCGACATAAATCTTACAGCCAGCTAACAACCCATCGAGCTGCTGTTCTAAGCTGAGAGTTAGGATGTAAGGTATAGATTCAAGGTATTGGCTCTATGTTCATGTATTAGAGAGGTCTCAGCTTCATTCAAATAACAGAAGTTCCTAAAACTAGTGAGTATAGTCTGCCAAAGAAAACACTAATGTCGGCAGAATCCTGGTTCAACTCATTAGAGCCTATTAGACTGACATACACTTGATCCTGCCTATAGTTAACTGCCAACTCAATTCATCAGGTTTATTACAACACCTCAAAATATCTACCTAATATAGACAGAGGCTCAAAACAGCATGTTCAGGTATGGTGACCACATATTCATAAACATCAACTTAAACAAGTTAACACTTACATTTTCTCAACACCAAAAGAAGATAAGAGTCAAAACCTGAAGCTATCATATTTTCCTGAAAGAAGCAACTTCTAAACCAAGGGCTGGTGGAACAATAGGATATGGTTGGAGAAATACGGAACAGGCAGAAGGAATTCTACTTGTTTACTTACCATGAATTCTCACTTTGTATGAGATGAAGATTTAACATTAAAGCAATCCTAGACAAAGAAATAAGTGAGACATAACTCTATTATGTCTATGAATGTTTTACAACCCCAGACTATCAACACTGAGAAACTGTAGATAGAACTCTAGAGATGACTCTACGCATATATATTTTTTCTATTACTCTGCTTGCTCCATGAAAACAAACTATACTTTTCCATATAGAATATTTGCCCTGGAACCAAAAGGTAGCCTGGATTTAAATGCTTTCTTTGCCATAGGAGTACAGCATTTTTGCCTCTCAGATGGTTGGTGTAATGATATGCAAAATAGATATAACCTCATCTAGATAATGAGTTTGTTACAAACTATAAAGAAATTATTCCATGTAAAAATACTATTAGGGCTTCCCTGGTGGCGCAGTGGTTGAGAGTCCGCCTGCCGATGCAGGAGACACGGGTTTGTGCCCCGGTCCGGGAAGATCCCACATGTCGCGAAGCGGCTGGGCCCGTGAGCCATGGCCGCTGAGCCTGCGTGTCCGGAGCCTGTGCTCTGCAACGGGAGAGGCCACAGCAGTGAGAGGCCTGTGTACCGCAAACCGCCCCCTCCAAAAAAACCACTATTAAACAGTAGATATTTAATAAGTTTTAACAAAATATAAAAATAAATATAATTACACAGTAAGTTCCTTGAGGGCAGGGATCATGTTTTATATTCTCCATATTAACTAAAGCACCAGGTATGATATCTTGCAAATAGAAGGTGAGTTTGGATTCAAATAATAAAAATAACATGAAAGATTTTTGGAAGGGAATTTTGACGGCAAACATCCATAACTGAAAACTATCTCATGAATAATTTAATGTTATTAACTTGCATTGACATGAAAACTCTAAAGTATTATCCTGCCCTGAAGAAGGTAAGGCAAAACATACATGCTTACAGCTAAACTACTTTATTGAAAATGGCAAAGGTGGCCCCTGGAGAAAATGCATCAGGTCAGATTATATGGTTACAGAATGAAGATTCAGTAAAGCATTTATTGTTAATATTTAGAGTTGGGATTTCACACATGGACAACCTGATAACATAAGAAAACACCACTGGTAATATTAACAACAGCCTCTACTCTGTCTAGGCAACTGAGCCAGTTAAAATATTTAGGGGAAAAAAAAGATGCATTATTAATTCAGTTAGCAGCAAATTGTAACGGGGGGTAAGACTCGCGTACTCATGCACTGAAGAGAGCCCCCTGATACCTTGTCCTGCACTTGAAGTAATGAATCCAAAGTTAGCTGCTCAGTTTATTGTGGCAAATAATATGGAATTCCCACAGCACTTCCCTATCAAATATCTTTCTTGTTTTGGCTCTGGCTCTGAAGCAGCTGTGATGGAGGGAGGGGGAGTCTCTGTTATTGGGGAACATTCCCCAAAATCCACTTGGATTCAGTGTAGCTCCTGATCACTCCTTTGGCCCATAAACCTAATTCTTGATATTAAAGTCCTAGAGTACATTTAAGTAGTATTTATTTTAAAGCTAGCACCACCTACCAGCAAAATATTGTGCTAAATACTATTTAGGGCCAAAGAAGATGGTTAGGGTTAAGCCACAAACCCCACCTCCCTCATTTATTGAGTTTTCACCCTTGGTAGGTGCTTTAGTAACCATCTCATTGAACTTTGACCAAGTCCCAGCAGCACCCTTTTTACTGATGACAAACGCACGGCTCAGAGAGATCAGGTCACTTACCCAAACCCATAATCTAGCACCAAGAGAGTACTGATATAACTATTAATAACGGTGATTTTGGAATAAGAATATTGATAGTTTAAAAGCTCTGCTGTGTCACTTGCTAACCACGTGACAAAACTGATCTTCACACCAATTTGTGGGGTTATGTGTCTTTGTTTCCCCTGAACAGCCTTGGTTTATACCTGTTGTTCCACAGTACGTGCCAATAGTGCTCCTTTTTTAGTTTGGACAATAAATTATATAGATGTCCCACTGCTAAGGATCAGCTCTTCCAAGTATAGACCAAGGAAAGAAAAGCACTCTCCTCATAAGACTTGTTGAGAGCCAATGGCATGATAGAGGTAAAGCTCTTAGCATAGGATATGGCACATTATTAAAAAAAAAAAAAGTTTTGTTATTATTACTCTTATCATTATTATCACCTCATAATACAACATGAGCATGTTCTGCTGTTTTAAAAGAGGTAGAAAATTAACTCCAGCTGAGTCTGAGAAGACTTGTAACTGGAACACGAAGTGTACCGTGTCTGTGTGTAGGAGATGCAGTGTGTGTGACATAAAAACTATAAGTAGGGACTGAATTATGGAGGGTCTGGTCAGTCAGGATGAAGAGTTTGGTTTCATATTTTCAGGGGAAACTAATGAAGATTTCTAAAATGAAAATAGGTATCATTATACCTCTCTTTCAGGGAAATAACTCCTACCACAGTATCTTTTTTTCCCCTCCCTCTCCCCATTCTCCCTATGCCATCACTCCCATCCAGTCCCTCACCAAGTCCTCTCTTGGCCACTTCCAAAACAATACCAAGTATATGTCCTTCCCTCCATCTCCACCACGAGCCTCCTTGGCCTGATCACCACCATCTCTCAAGTAGAACATCCAGTAGCCCTGGTCTTCACTGTGCTCCCTGCTTCCATACTTGTACACCAGCCTCAGGCTATTCATCACAGAGAAGCTAGAATCCTTTGTTTATTTCCTTTTTTTCAACTTTTTTGGGGATAATTTTAGATTTACAGAAAAGTTATAAATATGGTACAGAGAGGTCCAGTATAACCTTCATCCACTTTTCCAATGTTAACATCTTACATCATCATGGTATGTTTATCAAAACTGAGAAACTGGTACATTCCTATTAACTAAACAGCAAACTTTATTCAGATTTCACCAGTTTTTCCAATAATACCCTTTTTCTGTCTCAAGATTCAATCTAGGATATAATGTTGCATTTAGCTGCTGTATTTCCATAGTCTTGTTCAACCCGTGACAGCTTCTCAGTCTTTCCTTGATCTTTCGTGGCCTTGACCGTTTTGAGGAGCACTGGTCAGGTACTTTATATAATGTACCTCAGTTTGGGTTTGTCTGATGTTTTCTCATGATTATAGATTTCAGGGATGATTATCAGAAGTGAAATGTCCTCATCATATCATGTCAGGGGTAATGTCTTAGTGCAGGCTGCTATAACAGAATACCATAGGTAGATTATAAACAACAGACCTTTGTTTCTCATAGTTCTGGAGGCTGCAAGCCTGAGATCAGGGTGCCAGCATGACTGGGTGAGGGCTATATTCTGAGCTTCAGACTTCTTATGTCTTCACGCAGCAGAAGAGACCAGAGGTCTCAGGACCTCTTTGATAAAAGCACTAATCCCATTCATGAGGGCTTTTCTCTGATTTCCTGATCACCTTCCCAAGATCTCACCTCCTAATACCATTAGTTTTTCAACTGATAAATCTTGGTGGGACACAGATTCAATCTATAACAGTACATGACATTCATTTATATGAATGTCTAATATGACCAGACTCATATCTGGTCATGTTAACCTCTATCACTTGGTTCTGGTCGTGTCTGCTGAGTTTCTTCACTCCAGAGTTACTATTTTTCCCTTTTCATACTATGTTCATTAGAAGCAAATCATTAAATCTAGCTTACGCTCAAGAGGAGAGGAATTAAGCTCTACTTCCTGGAGGAGGAAAGATCTACGTTTATGGTTTTCAATTTATCTGCAAGAAATATTTGCTCCTTCTCCCATATTTATTTATTTATTCAATCAATCATTTATTTAATTATGGATTCATAGATGTCTATTATACAACATGATTTTTAGAATATAGATAATACAGTATGTTATTACTTGTCTGCTTAAAATGCCCCTGTGGCTTTCCTTTACACTAAAAACAAAATCCAAACTCCTTATCCCTCTGACAAAACCTACAAACTATACTTAGTTTGTGACCTTGTCTCAGACCACTCCCTACCCCCCTCCTTCCGTCCACAGAGCACAGCTACATTGGCCTTTGCTTGAACTTTCAATATTGCTTGCTCCCTTTCCTACCCTGTGACTTTAAACTAATTGGTCTCTGCCAGGAATACTGTTATCTCTGATCTTTGCATTCAGGTCTCAGCTTAAAACACACCTTTGCAGAGCAGCCTCTTCTAATTACCTGCTCCAAAATAACGAATCAGTTACCCTCACTCATACTCTTTTGATAGCATTCATTATAACTGGAAATTATTATCCTCACTCTAAGGTATCAGTTTGCTGTTTGTTCCCTCCTATCCCTCCCACCAGAACCTAAACTGGGTGAGAAAAGGAACTTCATTTCAGCACTCAGAATATCCAGGGCATAAGAGATGATAAACGTTTGATGAAAATATACATAAACAAATGAACGAAGGGACGGACTAAGAGATCTGAGACAGGAAGAGGGATTAGAAAAACACTATAATAATCAAGGCGGAAGGCAAGGAAGACTTACACGTCTAAGGCTTATAATTTGCTGTCCATGCTGTTGATCATAGGCTCATTATTCTTTCATTTCTAAAGATGCTTCTCTTGCTCCTTGACGATCATAAATCTCATACTCTGACTTAGGGAATTGCCAACAAATCTACATTTATATTACATCAGCACAGTGACTAGTTTTCAAAGATGATTAGCTGTCCCCTAGGCTCTGTATCCCCTCCCTAGTTTGACAGTTCCTTCCCTTAGCCTCCCCAAACTTCTGCCACTGCTGACAAACTACTGCCTAAGCTTATTCAGAGTTCATCTATTCACAGGAACAGAAGCAGACACAAAGAGTTGGGGGAGGGAGGCAGAAAGGCGAGGGAATGCCTGTGTTTTGCCTTCCATCTGCTTTCCTGGTCATTTTAGGCCTGAATCTGCTCTATTTTCAGACCAAGGCACATTGCCCTGAGGATGCTTTCATGGGAAGAACCAGTTGGAACCCTACTGCCCATCAGCGTGTTCACATTGCCTGCCAAGCCCTCCTCTCTGCATACTTTAGAGAAAGCAATGTTATTAATGAAAACTGTCTTACCTTTACTTCAGGGGAAGTCAACAGAGAAAGGAAACCAAAAATTAGGTAATAAAGCACTACTTTTAATTCCATCTTAAACCCATGTGATTTGTGAGCACAAATTTAATACTGATTTTCCTAAGGGATAGAAGAGCAGTACAAAGATGCTTAACAAAAGCGCTGGATGAAGACCTGGCATTTCCCAGCTGTTAACACAGTAGTGCAGTGGGTTATTAACAGACTCACCCGTCACTGTCAGAATATTATCTGGGAGGTGCCCTTGACTGCTTGCAATGCCCTGTTTGTATCTTGACTCTGGGCTCTGTACCATTCTTTCCCTCTGCTCCTGACCTCATTTTTAACTAGTTAGCGCCTATCCATACTTTGGGTCTCAGCATCGTGTTGTGTGGAAAGTTGTTTTTTATTTTGTTTTGTTTTTTTGTGACACTCTTAAGAACTAATAATAATAGCACCCTGAGCTTCTCATGCTCTGGCAGTCATCACACTTTGTGAATAGTGCTTGTTTATTTTCTAGCCTTCCTGCTAGACTCATAGTTCCTTGAAGGTGGGGAATGGGTTGACCTATTTATCCCCAGCTCTAGGATGGAAGTATCAACTCAGAATATGGTATGAGTCAGGACTCATTAAATCCTGGACTATTTAATCAAAAGATAATTAGAAAATATTCTTACATTTTTACTTCCAAAAAGCAAGCTCCTCAAAGGAAGGCACTCAGTCACAGGACGAATGTTTCAATGTGCTGTTCACAGTTAATATCCAAGTGTTTGCTGTTATTATGTCCCAAGTACAAAAACTTAAAATTCACAGGATGCTTTCGGTCTGCATTGTGTCAAGGTTTCCAAATGAATAATTGCTATAAACTGAATGGCTGTTATTGATTTGTTTGGTTTTTGAAACTAATGTTATTTTTAATTCTTTCCCAGTTTTATTAAGATATAGTTGGCATATAACATTGTATTAGGTTAAGGTGTACAACATAATGATTTGATATATGTATAAATATTGTAAAATGATTGCCACAATAGGCTATTGTTTGTTTGGTATTTGATCATGTCCTCTCCTTTTAACTTACTTTCAGCCTATCCATTCCTAATGAAACATGTGTAGAAACAGGATCTGAGCAACCAAACAGAACTCTGAACTTTTCTACCTTAGAATATTTAAAAGAAAAAAAAAATGCATATACAGAAACTTGATCAATCAGCATTCTTTGCAAGGGCTTCTTTTTCCTTCTTTGAACCCTTAACCTATTGGAGCAAACAAGAAAAATAACCTGAGAAATACTGCATTTCCATGTTGCTATTTACTTAATATTAATATTCCTATAAAAATATAAATTTACCTTTTCCACAAGCTTATTTTTAAGCTTGCTGCATTATTACCTGTAAATGATATATATATATATATATTTTTTTTTAACATCTTTATTGGAGCATAATTGCTTTACAATGGTGTTAGTTTCTGCTTTATAACAAAGTGTATCAATTATACATATACATATGTTCCCATATCTCCTACCTCTTGTGTCTCCCTCCTTCCCACCCTCCCCATCCCACCCATCCAGGTGATCACAAAGCACTGAGCTAATCTCCCTGTGCTATGCGGCTGCTTCCCAGTAGCTATCTATTTTACATCTGGTAGTGATATTTTATAAGAAACAACAAAAATTGCAAAATAATAATTCCATTTTTTTCCCTTTTTTGCGGTGCGCGGGCCTCTCACTGCTGTGGCCTCTCCCGTTGCGGAGCACAGGCTCCGGACGCACAGGCTCAGCGGCCATGGCTCACGGGCCCAGCCGCTCCGCGGCATGTGGGATCTTCCCGGACCGGGGCACGAACCCGTGTCCCCTGCATCGGCAGGCGGACTCTCAACCACTGCGCCACCAGGGAAGCCCAATAATTCCGTTTTTATAATGGATGTCAATAGGAAAACAGAATTCAGTATACAGGCAGCTTTTCTGGAGCAAATCCATTCTGTTTACTGGGGACTATCTTATTAAATATGCTTCCCATGAAAGTGGAAGAGCATCACTTGTCCTTTTAAAGAAGAAAAGCTACATAACTAGGTAAGCAAAGAGAACAGCTTGCTGAATAATGCATAGTTCTTAGTATTAACAACTCAACAGCTATATCCATACTGATTCTAAAAGTTCACATAGCGCTTGTTACCTAGGCAACCCAATGAATGATAGCAATTACATGGAAACACATGTTGCACTTGTTACAATACATCCTATTATAGTAAGGTCCGGGAAACCCAGGAGGCTCATCAATAGGCTCAGTCTGGGGATGCTGGCTTATCACAGTAAGTGACCTGGAAACCTGTTTCCGAGAGACATCCCAGGCAAAATGTTTAAAAAGATTTGGGGCAGTTGGTTAGGTCCTACAATACCAAAGACCACACAGAAGTCTTGGGGTACATGAATGTCCAGATACCCGGTCTTAGTTTTGAAAAATGTGTCTGAGAATGGTAGGGAACGCTATGTTTGACTAGAAGATGGACCCTCTCAAATATCCTCCAGGACAATTATCAGAAACCAAGGATAAATGTTTGTACACTAGAAGAGCTAGGTTTCTGACTGACAACGTAACAAAATTTTAATTACTTGTGGGAGGCAAATCCTCTCCTGCTCTCCGGCGCACCCCCGCCCCCCGCAGTGCGAGATAGAAACTGACAAGAAGCAAGCAGTGGTAGCAGCAGGTGGTAGGAGAAAAGAAAACATTGAAGTGTCTCATTTTACCAGGAGAAAGAGTGATCAGGACTCATCAGGCTGAAACCAAAGAATATAGGACAGTCACTCTGAGACATGCTTGACATTCAGGCAAAGCCTGGGCCTCCATGGAAAGTGAGGTTTGGGAAGAGGAGATTGGAATGGTTTGGCATCCTAATAATTCCAGTAGCTGTGAGCTTCCGAGACTCAAATTGTCTAATGACAAGTTTGCAAAAGGCCTGGGAAAGGAAAGTTCACATGAGCATATATAAGAACATCTGTATTTTCAGTGATTATCATTAAAGGTCATATGCATATTAGCAGGTGTTCTAAGAAAAGTTTCAAACATTTTCTCATTCTGATTGTCCATATCAGGGCTCTTTACATCATTCCCTCAGAGACAAAGCAAGGTGTATCCAGGTGAGATGATAAACACAACGGCGATATCTCCCCTCCCTTTAGATGAAAGGAAATCAATAGGATAGAAGATCTAAAAATAGTAACAATAATGATAATAATTACTATTTTTAACATGCTTTTTCTAATGTGGTCATTGTAAATTTACATCTCTCTAGGCTATTGAAACCCTCACTCTGTGGAGCAATTACATTTTAGTACACGTAACTGCCCTCCACATGAGTACATGCCTTCCACGAACTCAAACGGAGTGTGTCTCAAAGTGAAGTCTATCACAGACATAGAAAACAAACTTATGGTTACCAAAGGAGAAAGGCATGGGGAGGGATAAATTAGGAATTTGGGAATAAGAGATACATACTAATACATATAAAATAGATAACCGGGCTTCCCTGGTAACAC
>RJWK010002620.1:58112-69125 GCA_004363435.1 Platanista minor
CAAAAAAAAAAAAAAAAAAAAGATAACCAACAAGGACCTACTATATAATCAATAGTTTGTAATAACCTATATGTGAAAAGAATCTGAAAAAGAATTTATATATGTATAACTGAATCACTTTGCTGTACACCTGAAACTAACACAACATTGTAAATCAACTATACTTCAATAAAAAATAAATAATTTTTTTTTTTTTACAGGTGAAGTCTATAGACCCCCCCACCCCCACCGAGGGCTTGATTCCAGATGTTCACTCCAAATGCAGATTCCAAAGCTCTGTGTCCAGAGTTTTTGATTTAATCCTCCTGGAGGGGACCCAGGTAATCCATACTGCAGCGAGTTCCTACAGGATTGCTGATGCATTCTAATTTGATTGAGAATCTTTTTAAATTTGTCAATTTATCTATGAAGCTTGACAAACAGTAGAAAACTGGACAGTACCTAATGGAGTGCTTTTGTCAGGGGAGAGGATGAAGAGCACAGGGGAGAAGAAGCCCAACAGAAAAAAAAAAAAAAAGACATACCTTGATAAAAGAAACCTCTGTATTATCCTATTCTCTAGGCTTCTTACTCATAGAAAACTGCAATTATTTGTTTATTAGATACCCTTTGAGAAATGCCTTATAAACATATCAGTATAACATCTCATATATGTATACATAGCCCACTGCAGAGGGAGAGGGGTAAAAAAGAATGGGGACATACAATAGCATTGGCCTGTCACTTGCTCTTTTTCACTAAAACATATCTATAGTTGATTATTCCATAAGTACACATATAGATGTCCCTCATTTTTAAAACAGTTGCATGTAGTTCTATAAAAGACATACTTTTATATGATAGATAGCTATAATAAATGTAATTCATCTAATTCACTGCTGAAATATATGTTGTTTCTAGCATTTGTGATTACAATGAACGATGCCTCCCAGCATCTCAGAACTACTGCTCCAAGTAATAAGGGTAAGGATGGTTCAGTCTTTCTCTGACTACGGGAAGGTGTCATGATCATTATCAGTGTTATCTGCCATTCTCTGCAATGGGCACTACATACTGCAGCACACAAAAATTTTGCTCTTAGCACCTAGCACAACCCTCTGTCTACCTTTCTATGTGATTTCTTTGCCTTCTAAGAAATTTTTTTCTGTCTTTCAAGAGATAAGAGAGAGACCCTTTTCTCTTCTAAAACCCTACACCTTTTTTCTGCCCTCTTTTTTCATCCTCCTCTCTTTGCCTGGAATGTGCTTTAGTCTTCTACACAATTGAGGGTCACTGCAAGAAGATAACTGATGCTCTCCCACGCTGTATACATGGGCTTCTGACCACTCTTTCTCTGTGTGAAGAAATCCGAACAACTAATTTGATAAAGCACTATATAAGTGGAAGAAATAAAAATAACAGAGTACAAGGATCTTTTAGATTTAAGTGGCTGTCTTTCAGGTTCTAAATAAAATTTGGCATTCTAAATAATGTTTGGATGTCTTTTTCTGAAGAGACACTGGAAGCTATATAATAATATTGCTGCACTGCACAAATACTAGTCTGACCCAATACTAATATGCCAAACATAATCACTTGCATTACATAAATCTATATGTGCCTGAGATATGCATAATGTTTGTTTGTTTGTTTAAATTTATTTATTTATTTTTGGCTGCGTTGGGTCTTCGTTGCTGCGCGCGGGTTTCTCTAGTTGTGGTGAGCGGGGGCTACTCTTTGTTGCGGTGTGCGGGCTTCTCATAGCAGTGGCTTCTCTTGGTCATGGAGCACAGACTTTAGGCATGCAGGCTTCAGTAGTTGTGGAGCACAGGCTTCAGTAGTTGTGGCTCGCAGGCTCTAGAGCACAGGCTCAGGAGTTGTGGCGCACGGGCTTAGTTGCTCCACGGCATGTGGGATCTTCCCGGACCAGGGCTCGAACCTGTGTCCCCTGCATTGGCAGGAGGATTCTTAACCACTGCACCACCAGGGAAGTCCCTGCATAATGTTTTAGAGTCTGCAAAACTCTTTTATATTCATCATCTTACTTTTAAAGCTAGAAAATATTCAATCCATTTTAATATTCTATTGATAAACAATGCCTTTTGAACTACAAAACATGAAATGGACCACTTTAAGTGTTTCCATTTAGCAAAGACTCATATATATCTTACTCCATATATATTTCTTCAGAGTGACAGTTGCAATGAGAAACAGCTTAAATTAATAGCCATCTCTGTTTTACTTTTCTCCTCTGTGAGATAATTTAGTTTCTAGGCAGTCTTTTCTTAAGTAAGCAGCCACAAAAGATTAGAAAAGAATTCAGCACAGTGAATTATCCTGGCAAAATAACATATTAGCTAAATGGTGTCTATTAAATCACCTGTGCCACTGGCAGCTGGTTTTAGTGCTATCCAATAAATGACAAAATAAGCTTTTGCGAGGATTTTTCAATATTCTGTCATGTGGTTATAGATTTCAGAGCTTCTTCTTGTCAGTTTTATGCTGCATTTCTTTACAAAACTGACAGGCAGCTGACAGGGCAAGAAAAGTTAGAAATACTTGGCTGGTGGTGAAATTAACAGAATTTTTCCTTTGGGGGAGTAAAACATTTATTCTAAGTGCAGAAAAATAAGTTACAGTTCTCAGGAATACACTATTTCTCTTAGTCAGACTGCATGAAATCATGTCTGTCTCTTACTTGCCGTAAAACCCTGGGCACGTGATCTAGCCTATCTAGAAAACTGTCTCGGTAACTAACTGTGCCTCAGTTTCCTCATCTATCAAAAAACCCTCAGAAGGTTATTACAGGGGTTGAATGAGCAGTTCTGCATAAAGCATTTAGTACCGTGCGGGGCACTGTAATTGTAACAGTAATAGCTTGGGTTCACATGGCTCTCTTTTAGGTCATAGGGATGCATATTAAATAATCTTTTAGAGACACATTTACAAAAATACACCTGGGGTTGTATAATGATATTCTATTCTATTCTATATATATATAGAAAAGTAAGGGCTGTATATTAAGCCCTTAGTTTTCCAAATAGCTGGAAACGGAAAGACTACTGAGAGAGGAAAGAAGAAAAGAATATAAACCTATTGCTACCGTGGTTTATCGTGATCTTTGCCATTCTGGATCTATTTATTAAAGTATTTACTTCTATCTTCACTCACAACTCACTCTTCTCCTAATTTAACTTTTACAGCAACCCATCTCATCTGCTTTCTCCCTCAATCACCCACAGCTACTGACAGCCACCTCCCTCATGCAGGAAAATTGCTGATGTCTTCTCAGGGAAGACGGCAAAAAATGCTACACTTTGAGCTAAGCAATCAGAACTGCTTTGGAGCCACCATGAGGGAAATCAAAGGGAAGGGGATTTCATTTTGCTTCCTACCTGCTGTTCTTTCTAGGAGCTTAGGACTCTTTTCTACCTAAACAATAGGAAACATACGTGCTTATACTCTGAGTGAAAGAAGGAGGTTGGAAAGTAATGGACAGCAGCTACAGAAACAGGAGAGAGAAAAAAAAAAATTTGTTTTTAAATCCGTGAGAAAGTATGTGAATAAGGAAGGTCATCTTAGAAGGAGCAAAGTCCTCAAATGACATAACCAGTTACTGAGCCCCACAAAAACAGGACACTGTATCAAGGCATTAACAGAGGCTTGATGCTACTCTCCCTGGTGAGTAAGTTTTTATGATGCTTCACTTGTGAGCACAGACTCGTGGTCAAAGATAAACTCATGTTTGTACCATTTCCTCGAAGTACAATTAACATTTGAATTTAGTTGCAATACTTAATTTAACTAAGAAATAAGTTTGGTTATATTTTATCCATGCTGGACTTAAATACTGTTCTCAAGAAATCATGCTTTGTTTTAAGGTCAGAGTTTAAGGACTAATCAGAAAATAATAAGATGCTCATTGAATAAATGGCCTGGCAATGATGTACTATCCACCAAGAAAGAGCCTTGCCCACATCCCCAGGGTCTAGACAGAGAGGAACATGAAGGGCTGTCCATTATAGTGACTTCAAGTCAAATGTGATGTGTTAAGTAATAATATATATATATACACATATATACATGTACATATATGTATATGTGTGTGTATACATATACATACACATATATGTGTACATACACATATACACACACATATAAAATATATATGGAGAGAGAGAGAGAGGACCTAGCATGGTAAAGAGAAATAACAGTCCCTTTTCTTAGTAATAAGGAAAAAAATTTCATCTTCTACCTCAGCAAGAGGGTCAATGGGTAAACAGTAGTTATATTTTTCATTTTCTATATACCTCTCAGGAAATCAAACAAATCAAAAATGCATCTGGAAACTGTCTGCTCGAATCCTGTATTCTCTATCTTGTCTGACAGAAGGGAAATTCCTTGCAGGCACAGCTGTTCTTTTGCCACAAATTTGAATCTGAACACCATAAATCCTCAGGAAAAGTTCCAGAGAAAAGCTAATAAAACTTTCTAGTGAAAAGTTCTACTAAAGCAGGGGTCACATTTCAGCTCACATTTAAACCCCACAGTGGCAAAAGCAGTGCTTACCTTCCCCAGAGCACGTGCTCCATAAATATTTATGGAATAGGTGCTGAATCAGTTTTAGCTGAATAATGAATAACAGCATTCCTAAGGCGTTACCAGGCCATTGCTGATCTGAAATGAGTGAGGTAAGTTTCCTTCCTGTCAGAGATGCGTACATTTTCCTGCCTTCCTCCACCTCTTCCATCCCATCTGCAGACACCTGCTCTCAGGAGGATTTCTTGGAACCTGGCCTCCCTGTGGAAGTCCTGCAGGTGAGAATGAATGCCTGCAACAATTGCTCAATCCTGGGACCTCTGCAGCAGACCCCAGACCACTATACTGGCAGAGGAACTTCTTCTTGATTCTCCCTGCAGGTATCAGCTTCTCTTTCCCAGACCCCTCACAGGCCACGGGCTAACATGCACAGTTCCATTTTCAGAGCTAACAAAAGACTGAGCTCCAAAGGAATCGGTCATTGGAACTTCCCTGTTTCCCTGCAGGCACTAGCTTTGTTCCCCAGAGCCAGGAGGGAACTGGCAAACACCTGCAGGTGACTGAGAGGACATCCTTTACTGTACCGCTGTGCCAGAAAGTGTGTACAGGTATTTCAAGGTGAATGTCAGATGGAAGTGACGAAGATGATAAATGGAAGAATTGTTACTATTCATTACTGTACCATTAAACTGCCAGGAAGAGAATTAGCAATATTTTTCTATGACGGATAGAAGAGTTTGATATTTTAAAATATACGCTCTATTCATCTTCAAGAAAATCATACATTATATATGGGTGAGCTTTCTGAAGATTGTGAATGAGTGGCCAAATATTTCTTTACTGTTTGATTCCAGACTATTTTTCTATCTGTAAGTCAATATTTAAAATTTCTATGAAAATTACCCATTTTGGGCACTAGCATTTTGTTTTTGCAGAGACAGAGGGAGTGACCTAGAGAAATGTTGTAGGAAAACTCTCTCCAGTGGGAGGTGCATTGTCAGGGGCCTCTCCGTGCTAGCAGGTAAAGGAGGTTAACTCCTGTCACTGCAATAGTCTGTAGAGTCCCTTGCACTCCAGCTGATTGCTGGCACCCACATAAAGTTGTTAAAGAGTTTCACTATCACCCTGGATCCACTCCCTTTCCCATACTGTATTGAATCATGAATGGACATCAAAAGAGAGCTACACTTCTCTCTCCCAGGAAGCTGGAATTGGTACCCAGAAAACAAATCATTCTCTCTGGGAAAATCTGTAGCAAGTAAATCAAAGGACTGTAGAAGAGCCCCTTAAATGGCAGTGGACTTGGGAGAGAAATCAGAGCAATCTGGTTCTTCAAGCAGAGCTGGGGGCGGGGGGAGGAGGAAGAAATATGGGAATAGAGCATCCTGAATGCATTACAGTTGCCCATTCTTTGTTTTCCTGAAGATGACGGCATTACTGCATGTTATGGACTAAACCATGCCCCACCACCATCACCACCACACACACAAGTTCATATGTTGAATTTGCTGTTGAAGCCCTAAGCTCCAATGTGACCTCTTTTTTACTTTAAAGAGGTAATTAAAGTTAAATGAAATATAAGGGTGGGGCCCTAATCCAATATGGCTGCTGTCTTTATAAGAAGTGGAAGAAACACCAGGGATTTACACTCACAAAGGAAAGGCCATGTGAGGATACAGCTAGAAAGTGGCCATCTGCAAGTCAAGGAGAGAGGTCTCTGGAGAAAGCAAACATGCCAGTATCTTGATCTCAGACTTCTAGCCTCCAGAAATGTGAGAAAATAAAATTGGATTGTTGAAGCCACCCAATCTATGGTATTTTGTTATGGCAGCCCAAGCAGACAATTACATTGCTTGTGGGTTCTGAGAGATAACAGCGTAGCATTAAAATACCATCCCCTGCTTTTGCTTATCAAGGTTGGAGTTGGTTTCTGTACTTGTACCAAGAAGCACTAGTTACCACATTGCTATAAACATTGTATTTTACATGTTTATCTCATGTGTGACTCTGGGGGATCTAACTGTTTGATGGCAAATTTGAACTGACACTCCGAAGTAATGTTTTTCAAGGATCATTCAGATTGATAAAAAATCCAAAATACATTCTGTCACGCTG
This sequence comes from Platanista minor, assembly GCA_004363435.1. Taxonomy (NCBI): domain Eukaryota; kingdom Metazoa; phylum Chordata; class Mammalia; order Artiodactyla; family Platanistidae; genus Platanista; species Platanista minor. Next base: position 64,746 of record RJWK010002620.1, read on the forward strand.
GTTTTTGTTGTTGTCGTTTTTAACAATCTGAGCCCCCAATCAAATATTTCAGAAAGACCTCCTTCCTGTAACGGTATAAATATAGGTTCGTTCTACAGGTCCGTCGAGCCTCAGAAGAGAGGTAGCAGCCTAACTTCTGAAGTGAATGGCAGTTCTGACATTTCTCTGAAGTTGGGTATTGGATTGTTCTGGTTACAGAAAAAAAGATTCACAAGTTGTTGATCTTAAGCAGTATGTCTTTTTCAGGGCTCTTACATTTCCACAGTTTATGAGGACACTTCCTTCTTCTGTGTTCTTTCCGGTGACAGCCGGAAGCAGGAATAGGGAGCTCTGCTTCTTGCCCAATTAGTTCTACTTTTCCACGTTTGAATAACTGGCCTCTGTCTGCCAGTGAATGCTCGAAAGTAGTAGTCCTAATGACATGCTGGACACGACTGTAAGCTCAAATAGGTATCCCATGTGCCAGACCAACACACTCTTGTATAAGCCTGGATCCTCCACAGTCAAAGTTCAGGCAGGCCCTTTTAATAATAATGAATAAGTGGAATTCCAGCCAACTAAATATTTGAAGAGTGCATTTCCTGATTTAGTGTAAGAACTCAGTGAGCACCAAAAATGATCAGGAAAATTCTCATTGCACTGTCCTATGGAATTCAGCCTAAAAATTATCCATATTCAACTACAAATCTACCATAAATCAAAATGGGAATGTTATCCAAGGTTGTCTCTGTACAATTTTTTAAAAAATATCGTCTGACAACAGACCATTTGTTCACCCAATACAACCCTTTCAAAGATAAAAATGAAGATATAAATTTTATCTGGATAAAAAAATGAAGATATACATTTAAAAATAAATAGCATTACACTAAAATATGAGTCTCTTTCCACTTAGGATGCTGCTTCTACCACAACAATTAATTTTACACAACAAGGGTAGATTAACAATTACCATACAAAATAAATAGTGATCAAAAACAAATACATAATTTATTCCATGCAAGAATCCAATACAGGTGATGTTACTGCCATTTAAGTGATGCAGAAATGGAAGCACAGTGAGCTTATGTAATTTGTCCAAGGCTACACAGTGACTTGTTGAATTAGACAGCTGACTCAAAGCTCTGATTAAAGTATGTATTCTTAACCCCTTCACTCTACTGCCTCTCAGAAGTGCTGAGAACAGTTTGGAAGGGAAAGTCTGAAGATCTAGATCCCATTACAAGCTTGGCCAGTAATCAGGCATCTGACCCTGGTTGAGTCCCTTGTCTTCCCTGAGCTTTATTTTCTTCACCTATTAAAAAAAAAAAGAATGTGGTTGGACTACACAGGCCCGCCCAGGGAGAATGTTTGGCTCTGTCCAGTACAAGTGATTCATCCCACGTATAAGTAAATGAAATTTACTATTTGTTCATATTAAATACATTTTAAAATTTGGGAAAAATGTCATGGACCAATATTATTTTAGGTTTGAGAAATTTGGGCTCTTTCATTTTTATGGAAAATACATCATTACCTGTCTAACTAGATATATTTTAAAATCCTTACGTGATGTTTAACTATAGCCATGCAAATTGAAAAAGGAAACATTTTCTCAATTGCTTCAGTTTTTATACCTCATAGTCCATCTGTTGCCACAGCACTGATTGTGATATCAAAATTGCAATTAGTTACACTCAGAGACAATCAGGAAAAAGGCCAAGGGAGACTGTGTTCAGGTCTCAATAACCTGTGATTACTGTGAAATGGGAAGTTTAAAATCAAGAGACCTGGTTTCAGGCTACAGTTTTGCCACTTATTAGCTATGTGTCCTTGGGAAATGTATTTAATGGAATAATAATTTAAGAGCTTGAGTCAAATGATGTGTGGGTAAATCCTGGCTCTGCCAGTTAACATGGGCAAACTAGTTAACTTCTCTGTGCCTCTGTTTCTTTAGCTATAAATTCAGACACTATGACTGCCTATCTCAGAGGTGTTGTTGGAAGGATTAAATAAAATGTTGTATTTTATAAAACATTTATGAAAGGGTCTCCTTCCTATTAAGGGCTCAGAGTTAGGTATTATGACTAGTATCTGTATTTCGGGTGTGTCCATTGCTAGGTAAAGTTCTAAGTAACAGTTAAGTTTCTACATCTTTAAAATAAGAATGCAGTAGTATGTACCTCACATGACTGTTGTCAAGATCAGATGTGGGAAGCCAAAGAAAATTACTTTGTAAACTGAAAGCATTAAATTACCATTTGGTTAACATAAGTAAATTGTTATTATAAGATGACCTTGTAATTATTTAAAAAAATATTTACTGAGTGCTCAGAATATAAGACACTGGACTAAGCACTATGAAGAATATAAAACAGATGTGGGTTCTATGCTTAAGCAATAACACAAGAATATCAGTACCTCTAATGACAGAAGAAAATGGGTGTCAAATCCATACTCTAGTCCAAGTATTAAAAAGGATAGTCCAAGTGCAAAAGATATCCTGGAGAAGGACTGGATAAGACTGGTAGTCTTAAATCTCTACCATTATTATTCTATGTTCATATTTCAGAAAGATGAAAGAAAGTCTAGTGACTCTTAAATCAAGTTTACAGTTCTGAATCTGATCTTCAAAACCTTTTGTAATCTGATCTAAAAGACAATCTTCTATCACACTACTCACTAACTCTCTATTTGTTTCCTCTGAGGGCATCCAAAACACGAGGTTCCAATTTCATGTCTTGGCTATTCCGAGCTCCTGGCTTGTTCTCTGGATCTTCTGTTCGTACATACTAGATTATAACCCATTCCTTAAATCCCAGCTCCATCAGGATGTCTTCCCTGATGAGCTAGACCTTATCACTCTCTTCCATCTCTACACACTTTATTTACATATCTATTTTATCATATAATAACCTGGAGGAATTATCACTGACCTAAAATAAAATGACAAGGGTCCTGACAGCAGGTCTCCATTCTGAGTTGGGGCATGCTATTTAATGCCACAGGTTTCTTCTTATGTAAAATGAACTCTAACATCACTCCCATCATCTATTCAACATATAATAAGCAGCCACCTGTGCTAATTAAGCTCTATCCTAGGGGCTGAGGATACAGTGGCAAAGAAGACAAAGTAACTATCTATATATCTATCTGTCTATCTATGATTGTCTCCCTTTTAGCTCAGTGGTCCTCAAACATCAGCCTGCATCACAGAATCACCTGGGGAACTTGTTAAAACTATACGTACACACACACACACACACACACATACACACACACACACACACACACACACACACACACACACACACAAGCTCCTGATGCAGTAGGTTTGCAGTAGGGTCCCAAATTTTGCATTTCTAAGCTGATGCTCATGCTACCGGCCCAGGGACCATACCTCCTAGAGAGTCTATTCTAGTGGAATGTCTATCTTTTTCACTGCTATATTGCCAGTACTTAGAATAAATATTTATGTAATAAAAGAATAAATATAAGACACTGTTAATTGACAAGGGGGAGTCATACTCTTTCCTTTAAAGATGTTATGGAAGGAAAAGTACAATTCTACTAAAAGGTAGAAGGGTTTCTATCATCAGAAATGTTAAGATAAGGAATGATTTATATCCAAAGGAAAATGAAGTTACTTCCAACCTAGAGAAGGGAGGAGGAAGATTAGGGAGAACTTTGTGGAGTAGTATATTTGATCTCTTCCTTGAAGGACCCATACATTTATTTTAAAAATGCCTATCATAGCTAAAAATATTTTTAGTAATTATCTTTGGAATTTGTCTAATTAATCTATGGTGAATCCTTTTTAAAGGCCTCAAAGTAACAGAATCTTTATATTCTGATGTAAGATTTGATATTTGGAAAAAGCTAAACATCATATTTTTGCCAAGCCTTGTCAGAAAGTCAGGTGATTTAGCTGCATAACTCTGTTCTTGTTGAAAACAAGGTACACATTTGAGTTAAGGCACCAATTTCCTAGTATGACTTACAAATGGAGCCATGAAACAATTTCAGGGCAGTAGTTTAAAAATCATTTTGAACACTGGAAGCCTCGATGGATTAAGTTTATAGTTTCTGAAGGTGATTAGTTTGAAGAATGGCCCCCATTTAGCCGTATGACCTGCTATATTTGTTTAAAAATCACTCGTAGTATAGTTGGTATTTTGATGCAGTGAAAGAATTGATGTCTGAGGGCTTCCCTGGTGGCGCAGTGGTTGAGAGTCCGCCTGCCGATGCAGGGGACGTGGGTTCGTGCCCCGGTCCGGAAAGATCCCACATACCCGGAGCGGCTGGGCTGGTGAGCCATGGCTTCTGAACCTGCGCGTCCGGAGCCTGTGCTCCGCGACGGGAGAGGCCGCGACAGTGAGAGGCCCACGTGTACCGCAAAAA
>RJWK010002621.1:0-16587 GCA_004363435.1 Platanista minor
GTTGCGGAGCACAGGCTCCAGATGCACAGGCTCAGCAGCCATGGCTCACGGGCCCAGCCGCTCCGTGGCATGTGGGATCTTCCCAGACCGGGGCACAAACCCGTGTCCCCTGCATCGGCAGGTGGACTCTCAACCACTGCGCCACCAGGGAAGCCCCCATCCCTCTATTAGACAATCTAAGCATTGTTCTGTGTGTGATTGACCTGAAACAGTTAATGCTCTTCCCAAATAGGCCTGGCTTAGGCACTGAAAGGACGAGAGGAATGCCTGCTTTTACAAACCAACAAGAGTTGACACATAAATAGATTCTTTTTGTAATATTATGAATGTCTGTGCACCAGAACTGTTTGAAAATCTGAAACAACAAAACAGAACAAAAATCATGTGTTGTGGGTAGCAGATAGGATCACGGTTAAGTTTCTTTTACTCTTTTATTTTAATTTCTGTGACTATTTTTATGAAGTTTCTTTATAAAGACTTCAGAAAAAGAAATCATTTCTAGGGACTCAGAGGGCATTTCATTAATCACTGTATTTGGAAGATTCAGGACAGGTTTCTATATTTGTCTCATTTCATCTTTGGTGGCTATAGGCCATCAGTGGGTCCAAAGGCCTTGGGTCCATCTAATTCCCAATCTGAGTTGATGGCGTTTCCTGTCTGTGTGTGTCTTTGTTTTGCTTGGTTTGGTTTGGTGCGGCCAGGTGGGCAGGTCTGAGGTGTTGGTATCCAAACAGCAGCAGAGAAACAAGAAGCTCTGGAGTCTTTTCCTTTCTTACAAAAGCAAAAGTATTCCTTGCTGATCCACTGCTATGGTGCTGACTTCTGGGGAAAGATGGCGGCCTGAACCCCTGCCTCTGATTCTGATCTTTCCTGAAACCTCACTGAACTATAACAGAGAGGACAGGGGAAGAGATACCAAGGTTTTGGAAGCTGGAAAGCAGATCAAAGCCAAATCCGGCAGTGCAGAAAGATGAGATTCTCCACCATTGACATGGCAACATCCTCAAAAAGCCCAGCAAAAGGCTGACCAGGCACTTCTGGGAAGAGCGCTGCAGGGTGTTGGGGGAGCAGTTAGGTCTGCAGGTGCCCCCTACCCCAGCTGCCTCTCCCCAGCCCTGTAAGGAGACTGGAGATCTAGTCTACGGAGAAAGCAGACGGGACCATCATGCATACGAGGACGGGGCCCTGCACTGAAAGGTGGGGAAAACCACACGTGTTGTGCCCAGCGGGGGCTGCGGCAGGCAGCCCTCTCCTCTCCCTCATCTGCCAGAATGCCGACAGGCAGGTCCTCACCCTCCATGGAGGATGCTGGGGGCTCAGATGCTGGAGATGCTGCCATCACACGGCCAGGGGAAGATCGCCCCACCAAGAAGCTGACAGTCAACAGCACCTCCCAACGCGAGTACAACGTCCAACCAGCCTTTTACTCCCTGCTCAGCCATCTTCCCCTCCCCCTCCCCTCCGCTGACAGGCAGGAAGCTGAGTGTCTTTCTGCCTCAGGCCCCACTCCTCTTGGGCTCTCCATCCTTCCCTTTTGATCTTCCCAGTAAAGACACCTTGAACCTCTCCCCGTCAGAGAGTAGAGCCTTCCAACTAGCAATGGAGCCACCAAGTCCCTTCCACCTCGTGGAGCCTCCTTCAGTCCCTTCCCACCCCGTCTCCCGTCAGAGCTGATTTCCTCACCTTCTCCATCCGTTCCAGATGGTCTTATGCCTCCCAACCCCCCCAAGTCCGCCTGCCCAAGGAAGGGCATAGAAATTACCGTAAACAAGAGACATCTCAATCCTCTTCTTGACTCAGCAACACCACTCATCGGTGTTGGCCACCGCCTTCTTGAAATACTCTCTTGCACTGGCTTCCACGGCATCCTGTTCTCCTAAATTCTCCCCTACATCACCAGCCACTTCTCAGCATCCCTGGCCACCTCCTCCTCCCCTGCTCAACCTACCAATCCTGACGCTCCTCAGGGTTCAGTCCTAGGCTTTCTACTTTTCTCACTCTACACTCTGTCCTCTTCTGACCCTCTTCACCTGTTCCCAAACCTGTGTCTCCAGCTCAGGCCCCACCTCCATGTCCAACTTCAGATTTGGCATCTCTAACTTAGCATGTAGCATCTCTAACTTAGCATGTAGCATCTCTAACTTAGCATGTCCAGACTGAACTCACCATTTCCTCGCCAACGTGCTCCTCCTCCAAAACCGTCCTGGTAAAGGGCCAACATCTGCAGAGAGAGTTGTGTCTGACACCCTCTCTTCACCTCTCATGCTCAAGCCTATACTAAGTCCTTTTGATTCTATCTCCAAACCATATGGCAAATCCATCTTTCTCCGTCTCCACAACCACCACCCTAGTTCCAGCCCTCTGCCTCCTGATGACCTGCTCCAAGTTCATTCCTGCTCTCCAGTGTCACACCCCTGCTTCACACTCTCCAGTGGCTTTCCGCTGCTTCTAGGTTAGAACAAAATCTTTAACTTGGCTTCCCATGCCCAGGCTAACCCAGTCCCTCCTCCAGCTTCCACTTTTGCCTTTCCAGCCACCTGGTCACTCCTTCCCCTCATGCCCCTGGGCCTCTGAACTTATTGTTCCCTCTGCTCACAACATTCTTCCTTCCTTCCTTCCATCCTTGGTGTTACGAACTGAATGCTTGCATTCTCCCCAGAATTCATGTGTTGAAGCCCCAGTCCCCAATGGGACTATATTTGGAGACAGGGCCATTATGGAGGCAATTAAGGTTACATGAGGTCATAAGGGTGGGGCCCTAATACAATAGGATTTGTGTCCATATTAAAAGAAACACTACAGGCCACTGGAGTTTCCCTCACCCTACCCAGGTGAGAACACAGCAAGAAGACAGCCGGCCATCTACACCATCTACAAGCTAGGAAGTGTTCCTTATCAAAAACTAAATTGGGGGCTTCCCTGGTGGCGCAGTGGTTGAGAGTCCACCTGCCGATGCAGCGGACGCCGGTTCGTGCCCTGGTCCGGGAAGATCCCACATGCCGCGGAGCGGCTGGGCCCGTGAGCCATGGCCGCTGAGCCTGTGCGTCCGGAGCCTGTGCTCCACAACGGGAGAGGCTGCAACGGTGAGAGGCCCGCGTACCGCAAAAAAAAAAAAAACTAAATTGGCTGGCACCCTCATCTCCAGAACTGCAAGAAACAAATTTCTGTTGTTTATTTTGTTACGGCAGATCTAGCTGATGATTACACTCAACTAACCTCTATCCTTCAGGTCTCTGTTTAAACCACTTTAAAAAAATTGCTGATTCCCCACTCCCATGCCACACTCCCATCTGGACAGGACCCCTGATACTCAGTGTCATAGCAGTTGTATTCTCCTTTGCAGTATTACTTTTCACAATAGCATTAATTAATTGTGTAACTATCAGCGCTTCTCCGCGAGTCTATGCTTGATCAAGGTGGAGATAGCATCTGGGTTGTTCAGTGATGTAACCCCAGTGTCTAGCATAGGGTCCAGACACAGTAGATGTTCTATACATTTTTTTAAGATGTGATCATCTTAAAAACTGTCTCTGAATTTGAGGCTATCTTTTGGAGCAGTTTTAAAAATTGTGTTTCTAACTCTACAACCTTATAGGAGAAAGGAAACCAATCTTGCAGTTTGTATCACCCTTCTTAATTTGCAATGTTGAACATTATCAGCACTCAAATACACATTTTTATGTGTATTCACTGGTGTTGCCTTATATTCTGCCATTTTTACTGCATGGAAAGGATGCCAGAAAAATCTCCCAGTGGGACCTGGGCCTCCAAGGGAATGCTGGCTTTTTCCTTGTGGTCACCAGACTGTCCCTTACAGTGGTTCAAGTCTGTGGGCCCTGAGTTGTATACAAAATGGTGTGGCCTGTAACTGTGTGGTAGTTTGAATGTAGGTCAAATGCTAGGTCTGAATGACAAGCCTGTGATTGACCATCAGCGATGCAATCTGAGTAGATGGTAGTTCATCTGTGCATCTGTGGGCTAGCCCCTGAGCACCTGGCCTCTCTCCCTAGAACCATGACTACACCCAGTTAGTCCCACAGAGGAAGCAGCTCTCAGGCCTTCCCCTGGCCTGGGCTATTTCTGTGCTCGGCCTAACATTTGCAGGTGGAATTGTCCCCACTAGTGGACTAAATGTTTGTATCCCCTCAAAATTCATATGCTGAAACCCTAATCCCCAACGTAATGGTCTTTGGAGGTGGGGGCCTTTGGGAGGTACTTAGGTTAAGATGAGGTCATGAGGATGGGACCCCCCCCCATGATGGGATTAGTGTCCTTATAAGAAGAAGAGACCAGAGCCCCCTCTCTCTCTGCCATAGGGGGATATAGCAAGAAGATGGCTGTCTGCAAGGCAGGAAGAGAGCCCTGAACATGTTGGCACCTTGATCTTGGACTTCCAGTCTCCAGAATTGTGAGAAATAAATTTCTGTTGTTTTAACTACCAAGTCTGAAGTATTTTGTTACAGCAGCCCAAACAGACGAAGACCCCCCATCACCACCACCAATACTTCCTCCTCTTAAGTCTGCACTGTATTCTCTCCCATCTGGAGACGGCCCACTTCCTCCCAGGGTCTCCGGTGAAGGCGGTTATTGAGTTTACTTTTGTTTGACTCCTACCTGGGGACATTTTGTTGTCTGTGTAAAGTCTCACTATGAAGAAAGTACTTGCTCTTCATCTCACTCTCTAAACTAGAAAATTCATCTTTAACTAGAGAAAACATCACCTAACAGATTTCATGTGCACAGAGACAGAGTTCACACTTTCCACCATTTTTCATGCCCATGTGTTCTACTGATTCCTCACAGGTGACTGAGTCATTCCCTACTGTTGATCCCGGTTTTCTGATCTGAACATTTTTATACCGGTCACTTTTTTCTAATTCTTAGATTGTTCCTCAAAAGAAAGTTTCCTAGTTCAAGCACCTGAGTTATTTTATGGCTCTTTCTTTCTAGACAGAGTTACATTGGGATGAACAAGAGGCCAGCGCTCAGAAAATCGGTCATCATTCTGCCAACAATCAGAAATCTCTGCTTGAAGACCTTTCCGTTCTGATGCTGACACAGCACTGTCCCCATTCTCAAAGCCACAAGTGATTTATTTTTAATATTAGTGATACATCAAGGGGTTTAAGGGGACACAGGGTAAAAGGGAAAGCAAACAAATGAACAGATAAGCAAGGAAGTGTTTCCTTCGCCAGCGAGGGCCTCCTCCCCACCATCACAGTGTTCATCGAAGGCCATCTAGTGGATCCACGTGGGAAAAAGGCTCAGAGAGGTGGCGGGGAGACCTTCCCCCAGGCACCTCGGGAGGGGAGCAGGCCCTTCAGGGCTCAGAGTCCTGTTTCCTCGCAGGAGGGAGAGTTGTAAGTCTCCCCAACTCCCGTCAGCTCCCACGGACTATAATTTCTCATTCTTGGAGGAGGCGATAGGACTGATGCAGGTGTGTGGAAACCAGAAGGGAACGAAAAAGAGTTGTTACGCCTACTAGACTGCACAAAGTTGGGGACTCGGTTAAAGGTATGAATTTCAAACACACACACAACCACGATTCCCATAAATGGAGGTGCCAACACTGTGGGTTTTTATTCATTCACCAAATACTACTTGAGTTCCCAGTGTGTGAGCAGTGCCGTGCACGTTGATGGCTCCAGCTGAGACCTACCATCTAAAGGAAGGGAAAAGACTTCCCCATGGAAAGTTAGCTAACGGGAGAAGGCTGTGAGGTGCCAGGGGCATGAGGTCCCCCTGCAACAGAGAATCAGAGAAGAAACTTCCATGGGGAGGTGGAATTATTTTCCTCATGGGTTTATTTTTGCTTATAGTTAAACAAAATAGCACATACTCATAAAACTTGAAAAAAGCAAAAGTGGACGTTCCTCTCATTCCCCAAGTACTTCCATTCTCAGCAGGTAACCACTGTTTAGGGTTTGCTTTGTGTAATTCCAGGAGATTTTTTCTGCACTGGGTCTTCCTTGTTGCACGCAGGTTTTCTCTAGTTGTGGCAAGTAGGGTCTACTCTTCGTTACAATGCACGGGCTTCTCATGGTGGTGGCTTCTCTTGTTGTGGTGGTTTCTCTTGTTGCAGAGCACGGGCTCTAGGCACGTGGGCTTCAGTAGTTGTGGCTCGCGGGCTCTAGAGGGCAGGCTCAGTAGTTGTGGCGCCAGGCTTAGTTGCTGCGCGGCATGTGGGATCTTCCCGGACCAGGGCTCGAACCCGTGTCCCCTGAATTGACAGGCGGACTCTTAACCACTGCGCCACCAGGGAAGCCCTCCAGGAGATTTTAAACTGTGCTTAAAGGATGAAAATGTTTGGTCAGTGGAAGAAAATGGGAGAGGGACGGAGTGGTGGGACTCTTTGGAATGGGAAGAGTTAACTCCAGATGGGCACCCACCCCATTATCATTGTGATATACTAATTTTCTGATGGTCTCATGTCCCTTGAGTTTCTGATAGTACTTATAATTTTTTAAAAAAAAGAGAGAGAGAGGAAAAAGAACTAGTTAATTCATTCCAGATACCTGGCTTTTTTCAAATTCCCCAGATTTTTTTTTTCTTCCTTGGTTTGACCACAAAGTGAACCTAAGAGTATGAATCATAAGCCTTCACCTCATGAATGTTTTATTCCAAGAACGTTGACTTACAGAACTTTTTTTTTTTTTTTTTGCGGTACGCGGGCCTCTCACTGCTGTGGCCTCTCCCGTTGCGGAGCACAGGCTCCAGACGCGCAGGCTCAACGGCCATGGCTCACGGGCCCAGCCGCTCCACGGCATGTGGGATCTTCCCGGACCGGGGCACGAACCTGCGTCCCCTGCATCGGCAAGCAAATTCCCAACCACTGCGCCACCAGGGAAGCCCTTACAGAACTTTTCATATTGTATTCAAATCCACAGGCAACTCAGTATTTTCCTGCTGCAGCTGGCCCTTGGAAGGAAGGGTTGTGTTTATGTGTAAGTGGGGCGGGAGGGCATTCCCTCTGCAGCAGCAAGCACCTAACTCCCAGTTCGGTTCCCAGCAGCCTTGGTCTTTACAGACCTCCTGGACTAGTTTCTGTGTCCCTCGTCTGGACAACCTGTACTTACCTCTGTCAGAGGACTTAAGAATCCACAGTAAATTGCTGTTAATTATTGGGCTATATGCAGCCCATGATATCCGTGCAGCCTGTCTACCTCAGTGGTGGTCTCAGTGCCTCGCACCTCTGATATTTGCAGAAGAAATGCATGAGTAATGACCATAGAAGTGCTCTATTCAAGAAGGGGCCACAGAGTCAAGTGCATCAGTCACCAGCCACGGGTGATAAAGTGACAGCTCACCCACAGCTGGGCATACTGCCCACACAGGAAGTCGGATTCAGCCTCCTTTGTGGGTATCCCAGCTTACTCACCCTAGAGGAGAATTAGAACTTTCCAGGCTCCAATCGTCCAGTGCATGACACACTCTTCCTGACCCTTTCCCGGCCACCACTTCTCCAGGCAGCAGTGACCCACAGTCAGGGTGTGCCACAAAATCCTCATTAGCATACCTCCTGGGTTGTGTCACCCCACGGCCTGTGTTCCCCTTCCCCAACCCTCCCGGACCTTCCGAGGGACCCAGCCCGCCGTACAGACTGTGGACAGCCCAGCACTCGTGTCTCCCCAGACCCCCTTGCCACCAACTTCTTGGTCCACATTTCCTGTCTCCTTCCCTTAACCCTTCAGCTCCTTGATGTTCTCCTCAGCATCCTCGGGTTCTCTGGGTTACTAGGTGCTGCTACGAGAACAACCCCTCTAAAAATCTTAGAGACCCACGACAGTAAGAGAGCTGATTTCTTGCTTATGCTACATGTCCACTCTGGCTTGGTGGAGGAGCTCTGCTCACTACGGTCATTAAGCGACCCAGGTTGATGGAGGTTCCTTCCCCACACACCATCCCATGATCACAGTGGGATGAGGAAAGCAACACAGCAAATTACACACAAGCTCCCTAAGCTTCTGGCCATAGTTCATTGGCCAAACAAGCCACACAGCCATGCCTCATCCCAGTGGGTGTGCAGTACGGTCCTGCCATGTACAGCAGGACAGCAGAACTGGAACATCTGCACAGCTTTGGAGACTGACTACCAGACTCTCCCTTTCCCGACAGTGTGGTTGGACTTGTTTGTCAGCCAGGCTGACATTGGCCATCCTGCCCGACTCTCAGCTTTGCCTGTGTCTGCCGTTTTAATCCACCCATAGTTGCGGGGGAGTAAATCTCTCTGGCTGAGGAAACCAGGCCTCTACTTCCTGCCAGAGGAAGGAACTGATCATCATTCATGGGAGATCAAGAGGCGTATTATTAAACAATATTCCCAGAGAGTTTCCAAACACCTTCTCAGCCAGCAGTTTTCATGCAGCCAGCCAAGGAAGTTCCTCCAACATTGCTTAAGCCCATTTTCTGTGCCAAGGACTCTGGGAGGTGCTGGGGTCACACCTATCCACCACACACTGCCCCTGCTGTGAAAGAACTAACGTGCAGCAAGCAGATTCAAAAATATCCGAAGCAAGTCTTACCTCGTTTACTCTCCCAGAACCGCAGGGGGTAGGGATGGTCAGAAGAAGGCATCCCAGGGGAGCGAGTCTGGAAACCCAGCATCGGTGGGGTCAGCCGTGCTCAGGAATGAAGCTGCCATTGGTGGAGAGGGCTCAGCCCACACCGTTGTCTATGGCAGAGAAGCTGTGTCAGGAAATCGTGTCATTGCCCAACTTGAGGCAGGACAAACAGAACATAAAGGTGTTACTCCCAGCAAACCAAGGCTTTACCATCTAGTGAGGTGTCTGATGGCTTTTGCATGGCTTCAAGTTTCAGCTTTCCCACCTACAGGAGGGCCACTCTCTGGGCTGTTTTGTCATCTGTAAAGTGAAGTTTTTGTGAGGCTTGAATGAGATACTATATACATAGCACTTACCGCAGTGCCAGGAAATGTTCAGCTTCTGCTAACGTCACTGGAAGCAGGTCCAAGCACCTGCGGTGGGCACCCAGGGCATTTGACATCTGGAGGGAAGAGTTTTTATCCCCTTCCCTCTTCTACAACAAAACGGTTTTCAGTAGTAATTAAGAAATGGAATAAATCATAATAATAGCCAGAAAAATGCAGTAAAGTTTTCCTTTTACTGAACTTCCTAGATAATGATGACAGCAAAATGTAAAATACAAAAGAAACACCCTGTACAACAAAGGAAAGAAGCAATGTATTAGTGCTTTTTAATTACATTAATGTATTTTTTTTATAAAGGAGCATAAAGGAAAAAAAAAAAAAAAAAAAAAAAAAAAAAAAAAAAAAAAAAAAAAAAAAAAAAGAGCATAAAGGTATACCTAAAAATTAGTCCATCGTGGTAATGAACAATACCATGATTTCAGAGCAATTGAATTAAAGGAGGAAGGCACACACAAAAAATAAATTTGAATTTTAAATAGTCACATTTTCAAATATCACTTATCTTTAATCACGTATTTCATGTATGGAAAATTTGCACATCACAATTGTACCTGGCAGTCTGCACAGCTTCATGATTTTAAAAATAAAAACCCCACGTGATCATATAGAATGCCAGAATAGAAGTCATATTCCAGTTCGTCTCCACAGCTGTACTATCATCCTTTATTTCAAATCTACTGCTTAAACGCAGGAAGATGACGTTCCACAGAGGACTAGACAGAAACTCAGAGTGAACTTGCTCAAAAGGGATGCAAGGGTGTAGCTGAGCCCAGGCTAATCCAGGGCCAACGGCATAACCAGAATCTTCTGATTCACTTTCCCGCAGTGGACAAAGTTTATTTAGGATTGGGGTGGGCAGAATTCTAAGATGGCCCCGAGATTTCCAGCCCCTGTGTCCAGGCACCATCTCCCATTACTCAAATACCCATTGAGGCACTGCTGTGAAGGACTTTGCAGATGGAATGAAGGTCTCCAATCAGTTGGCCTTTCAGGAAGATTATGGAGGTGGACTTGGCCTGATCACAGGTGTGATCACAGAGACCCAGGAAACCAGAGATTTGAAGCAGGAGAAAGATTGGACTCACGTGGCTGGTTTGAGGATGGAGGGGCTGAGAGCAGCCCCCAGCTGACCATCAGCAAGGATGTGGGAACCTCAGTCCTGCCACAAAAAGGAACAGAATTCTGCCTCAAGAATGAGCTTGGAGACAGGTTATTTATCCCCCGGAGCCTCCAGGTGAGGACTCAGGTTGGTTGACACTGAGCAGAAAACTGGTTGAGCATCACTGTGCCAGATCCTAAGTATCACAGCTGTGAGCTAATGAGCAGGTGATGGGGTTGGTTTGTTTAGTCGGTTTTCAGCTTTATTGAAATATAATTGATGAGCAAAAATTGTCTGTAGTTAAGATGTACAACTTGATGTTTTGAGATATGTATACATTTTGACGTGACCACCACAATCAAGCTAATTAACCTGTCGAGCCCTTCACAGGGTTACTTTCTGTGTGTGCTGAGGACACTTAAGATTTACCCTCTCAGCAAATTTCACGTATACAATATAGTATTGTTCACTATAGTCACCAAGCTGTACATTAGATCCCAGAACACATTCATTCTGCGTAATGGAAACCTTGTACCCTTTGACCAACATCTCTCTGTTTCCCTGCCCCCCAGCCCCTGACAACCACTGTTCTACTCTGTGCTTCTGAGATTGACTTTTTCTTAGTCTACATGTCAGTGAGCTCATGCAATATTTGTCTTTCTGGGTCCGGCTTCTTTCACTTAGCATAATGATCCTCTGGTTCATCCATGTTGTCACAAATGAATTGCTTTCTTTTTTATGGCTGAATAATATATATATATATATATATATATATATATATATATATATATATATATGAATATTTTCTCTGTTCATTCATCTGTCAAGGACCTTAGGTGGTTTCCATGTCTTAACTCTTGTGAATAGTGCTGCAGTGAACAGGGGAGTGCAGATGTGTCTTCTATAATGTCTTCTGATGTGTCTTCTAATCAGTCTATCTATACTGATTTCAGTTTTTTGAAGGTAGTCCAGAAGTGAGAGTTGTTTTAAGCCACACGTTTGTGGCCATATGTTATGCAGAAATAGAAAAACTAATATAATGGATAAGTAACACAAATGTGCTAAGGTTTACATAAACATTATTTAAAAATCTACAGTAATTGCACCAATCATTTAGAACATAAACCAAAAAAGATTCTTGGGGGGAAGGAGTATTTTAACACTGATTTCATTTAGAATTTCTCAAGTATTGTGATAATAAAAAGCTGATGGACATTTAGTCAGTCATTATTATTTCACAATTATTTGCATATGGGGCATCCCCTTACTGCCACTCCCTTTGCTCTGTTCTTGGTAAGCCACTGAGTACCTGGGACCCAAAGGGAGGAGGAACCTTCCAGATCAGACAGCTACTTTGCAGTAGAGCAGAAACCCAACCCTGGGCTCCTTGACTCCCAGTCCTCCCCCTTATTAAGGGGCCCTTCATTAAATTAAGGCTGCAGATGTGCTGGGCACAATTGTGCCAAGTCTTTTACAAGTTTTCTGGTAATTCTTAGTAAGATAACCAGCTAGGATCTATCAGTAATCGCCAGCAAAAGAATGCAAACTTTTGTCCAAAATGAACACTTAATTAATTTCATACTACTTATACCAAATAGGGCTGCTTAGATCGCCATCTGTCTTAGTCTGCTCCAGCTGCTGTAACAAAATACCATAGACTGGGTGGCTTAAACAACAGACATTTGTTTCTCACAGTTCTAGAGGCTGGGAAGTCCAAAATCAAGGTGCCAGTCAATCTGTTCCTGGTGCAAGCCCCCTTCCTGGCTTGCAGATGTCCATCTTCTTGATGTGTTCTCATCTGGCAGAGAGAGGAACCTCTGGACTCTCTTCCTCATCTTATAAGGGCACTAATCCCATCAAGGGTATCCCATCCTCATGACCTCAGCTAAATCTCCAAATACCACCTCGAAATACCATCACCCTGGGGATTAGGACCTCGACATATACATTTTGGAGAAACATTCATAACGTCAGTCCCTAATACCATCATATTCCTCTCTGCTGTGATATGATTTCATACCCTCTGAAGGATGTGCTATTTCAGAATTATACAGCTGGAAAGGGCCCTGGAGATCTTACACTCCAGGTCTCCAGTTCTAAGCACATTGTCCCCCACAGTGGTTTTTTTCCACTAAATCATCAGTCACATTGGCCACGTGAGGGTCCTTTATTCCACACTTGCTTCAGGGACCCAGAACAATGTCCAGAGAGCCAGGGGCCCAGGGCAGGTCACCACTCATACAGAACTTGGCCATAATTCCTTTACATTTAGAGACACCATGGAGACATTTATTGATATTTATGTCACAACTCATTGTCAAGGGGCAGCTGTGGCTTGTCAGTCGTACGTAGTTCATTACCCATTTAGTATATGGCAGCATTTCTCAAATCTGTGAGCCTGGTGACACCTGAGGATATATCCCTGGGTCCTAGTTTGAGAAACCCTATGGTAAAAGTCAAGTGCCATATTATCTTCCAGTAATAACTGTACCAGTATGTTTCAGCCACTAACAAAAATGTGGACAGTCACAATACATGGCTTTCCAGATGATCCTGAAAATGCATATTGAGTCATGGGGGAGGGGGTCACTGTTACTAATAATAGAAATCACTTGTGACCTGCTCACTACGTGTTGTTGACTGTCTCATGTGCTCCTCATGGCAGCTCTAATTCGGTACTTTTCTATCAATATTTCCCATGTGGAAGATCTAAACAACAAAATGATTTGCTGTCATCACACAGCTAGGAAAGGGCAGGGCCAGGATTTGAACCCAAGGAGAGAGCACTGTCATGGGAGGTAAGTCTGCATGGGTGCAAGTGGGGAGGGTTCCTTATGACCTGCTTCCTTATGACCTGAACCCCAAGATTATACTTGTGTGAGAGGTAGAATGGTGGGGGGCAGAGAGAACCCCAAAAGGTGAGAGGGGGTTGAAGAGAAGGAAGTTGAGCTACCACACACATTTGCCAAGAGCAGGTACTAATTGCTTAAGATTCAAAGAAACAAACTGAAGATACTACATCCAAGAGGAGGTGAGAGGGGCAGGCCAGGCAGGGTGGGGATCCGGCTAGATGAGCATCCCAACTCCTCCAGGAGTTTTGTGTCTGGCCTCTCTCACTTAGCCCCATGTTTTTGAGGATCACTGTGTTGTAGCGTGTGTCAGACTTCGTCCCTCTTCATGGCTGAGTAATATTCCACTGAGTGGTTGGGTGGATGGATGATGGATGGATGCATGGATGAGTGAGTGAATGGATGAGTGGATGGATACATGGATGCATGGATGCATGGATGAATGGGTGGGTGGGTGGATGGATGGATGGATGGATGGATGGATTAGTGGGTGGATGGATGGATGAATGGATGGCATTGTTAGTTCTTTCTAAGCCTGTGCCTGGCCCTTCCTGCCTGCTTGCCTGCCTTCCTATCTCTCTCCTCCTCAAGGGCAGGGTTTCACTGCCCTGTTATCAGCACCTAAACAAACACCCAGGAGATAGTGATCCCTCTTAAACATTTGCATCCTGACCAGCTGGCTGATTTGTTTCCTTCCTCTCCCACCTTTGCTGTTCAGCTTCCAGCGTTATTCAGCAACAGGTAATTAACCACCATCCCATCTTGGGAGGAGGCTTGGGCCCCATTCAGTCTCCCAACAGCCTGCAGTGCAGTGTGGGACACTTTTGTTCTATAGCCCTGTCTCCATCCTTGGACTCAGGAGGTATATGGAGGCCCATCCGGAGGACTGACAGCGGGAGAGCTGCCCACATGGGGAGGCTGCCTGGGGAGCCAGCTAAGCCTCGAGGCGCCCTGGGCAGACTCTTGTGTGGCTGGCGGTGGAGGGGGGGTGGACCAGGGGGACCGGGAAGGTATTGGGAACTGTCTGCTGTAAGCACCCCTCCCTGGCCACCCTTGACATAGGCAGTGTTTCCATCCATCAGTGGAGCAGACTCAGATCCTCCCTCCATCTTCTGGGCTCTGTGCCTCTCAGACCTGGAGCACCCTCTCCTGATGTGGGGCATGGAACCTAGTCTCGTTCTTGCCACTTCTCCCAAGTATTTTTTCTGTGCCCAAAGCCGGGAAACCCCTTTGTCACCTGCTGACCAATCATGTACATCCCAAGGAAATGAGCACAGGACAGCCTCTGTTTGAAGTTTGTGCATATAGTGAACTGCTTCAGGGGCCTTTTTTGAATGATATTCTGGAATAAAATGGTGACTAGGATCAAGTCCCTGACCTTAGGAACCTCAGGAGCTGGGCAGAGTGTCTCTCTCGTGACCACCCAACTACCCAGCTTTTCCATCCCATCCACCTGACCAGGAGCCTGGCTGTTTGGCTCTGATGATTGAATTAGGCTTTCTTCAGAGGTGGGAGCAGCTTAGCCCCCCAGCTCTGGTAACTGTTTCCAAACTTAGCTCAAGTAACATTATTTCGATATATGTAACACAAAAGTGTTTAAA
Source organism: Platanista minor (assembly GCA_004363435.1). Lineage (NCBI taxonomy): Eukaryota > Metazoa > Chordata > Mammalia > Artiodactyla > Platanistidae > Platanista > Platanista minor. The sequence goes on from RJWK010002621.1 coordinate 14,497, forward strand.
GTGCACTTCATAAAATAATGTGAAAGCTACCTCTACAAACAGACTAAAAAGAATTCTTTTTTTTTTTAAAGCAAAAGTATTCTCATTTTGCCATTCACAAGATGCCTGAGAATGACTTGCAGAAATATTTTTCCCAAAGGTTACAAAATGCCTTGCATCATAGGTGGCTCTGATTTGGTAATAAAAAGTGATCACAGTAGCCTATTCACTTACAGAGATACTTCAAGCCTGGGGATACAGTCTAGAATTTTGTAGGCAGTTACTAACAGCTGCAGAGAAAAACACCGTGAATCCTGGGGCAGAGAAGAATCATCATAAAAATTATAGCAATGGACTCTGCAAGGATTAAAGAGCAGCAACGATAAAATAGCAGTCAGACTAATTTCAGCTGTAGAAAACACATCATATAGCTGACTGGCCTCCCTGGATTTAACCTCAACTCAGGTGAGCACAATTGTGAGCACCTATTATGTGCCAGGGATGTGCATGGGCCATAAAGACCAAGCAGCTGTGATAAGCTCCATCACTGAAAAAGTACCTTCCTTCTAGAAACACAGTGGAGGGAATAACTAATTTTCACCAGGAGTTGGGAAGATTCCTGGAAAGAAATCCCTTCTGTCCACCGTTTGGATCTAAGGTAGGAAGACAAGAAGGGAGGAGCCCAGAATATCTCGAGGCTTTCTAGCCTGGATATCAGGACAGGTGAGGCTAACTAACCAAGCCCTTGGGGGTAGGTTTGGAAGGACATGGGGGCTGAGTCTGCACACCTGACATTGGAGGTGCCTGCAGGATTTTCACGTGGCTCTTGGGGAATTAAGGCAACAAAAGCAACAATATATTGATATTTTCTCTTTTTTTAAGACTACAAACACACTCCATTTCATACTTTTTAAAAGGCGGGCTGCTAATCTTTTATAGCCGAGCTTCTTAAATTATTCTTAGCTATACACTTGGATGTGTGTGAGCTCAGAGCTCTCCTTCGTTTTCTCATCTCATGACGGGGGAACCCAGATAATTTCTGGTCACAGCTGCAGATCTGGGGTTGTAAGTGATCTCCTGGAAAATAGCCGTAAAGTTGAAATTATCCTTTAAAATGTTTTATTTCATTTCATGACATAAAATACTTGAGCTTTGTTCTTGTGGCTCAATCTTGATTCCTGACATTTCCCCAGCCACGCTGTATTATCAAAGAGCTTCATGCATTTTTAAACAAAATGATCCTACTTCCCGGAGTTTTTCATTTCTTTTTTCAAGGGCTTCAACTTTTTAAAGATCAATTACACTTGCAAAAAAAACTCCAAAACATTACTAATGGTGGCTTCCATTACACACATGTGAACTTTTAAACTTCTCCTTTAAATACATTCTTGGAAATTATTCAATCTTTTGTTTTTCTAGTAAAGTCATCTCTTTCTTAGTGTGCCATTGTTTATGACTATGCAATTAATTTTTCCTTGCCTACCTAAATTTGTTGATGCTTAGAAATTACCCAACTTCCACAGCATCCAGAATATAGATAAGGGTGTAGAATCAATCCCTACCATCCAAGAAATTCTAAGCTGCAAAAGTATATATATTATTTTATCTTGATACTAGAATCACAAATTATATTTTTAAAGGTTAACTATGTGAAATATAAGACTTGCATATGGCAGAAATTCACCCAAACAATAAATTAATTAGATATTTCACAAAGCAAAAGAAAGGTACAGGGAAATGTTTGCAAAATAGACAACTGAAATGATTAACATCCAAATTACATACTTACTATGTAAGAGGTCTTACTAATCAATAAGAAAAAACCAAAAACCCTAATAGAAAAAGTGGTAAAGAATACGATTACTCTTTTCACAAAAGAAATTCGAAAGGCATGAACTGTGAAAAAGGAAAACAACTTGAGTAATAATCAAAGAAATAAACATTAAAATAGAAATGAGGGGGCTTCCCTGGTGGTGGCGCAGTGGTTGAGAGTCCGCCTGCCGATGCAGGGGACACGGGTTCATGCCCTGGTCTGGGAAGATCCCACATGCCGCGGAGCGGCTGGGCCCGTGAGCCATGGCCGCTGAGCCTGCCCGTCCGAAGCCTGTGCTC
>RJWK010002621.1:16687-69091 GCA_004363435.1 Platanista minor
AAAAAAAAAAAAAAAGACATGGGCAAGAATTCTGAAGCATTGTGTGTTTCAGGAAAAGTAGGGACAACTTTTCCAAAAAGCAATTTGATGGTATCTATTAAAAATTTAAACATGCTTCTTAACCCAACAATTCCATGTCTAAGAAAACATTCTAAGAAAAGAATCATCCACTTGTAGAGAGAACTCCGTAGAATTTTTTTCAAAATGAGGGGAGGGGATAAGATTTCCTATTTGTTTAATGACAAAAAATATTGCCTATTAAATAACAAAAATGAAGCCAGTATTACTGAGGGGGAAATAAAGTAAGTGATTGAAGTTTTTCCAAACATGAGAATTCTTTATTATATATACTGAGGAGAGCAGCCATAATTCCTCATTCACTTGACATAATTTGGGGAACCTGGAGGTGGCTGAGTGCTGGGGAGTGTCTATCAAACATTAAAATAAGGCAAAGGTCAATTTAAACCAGCGTAATGTTAATAGCTAAGAAAGCTCAGTTGGATCTATCATCATTTATGACAGAATCACTTGTAATGGATACATTAATTATTCATGTGAAAATAGCTCTTATAAAGTAAATTTAAGCATCTATGGAAAAAATTAATTTTAGTTTCTTAAATCCATTTTTCCCACAATACAATGGTTTGATTTAAACCAGTGACTAAATTAATGAATGAATACTTACAAATTTATTATGAGTTTTGTTGTGACTTTTCAATCTACATATAAATTGAAAGAAGCAATAAGATTTTCAGTGTTATTATTAAGTGGATTTTGCCGATAACCTAATCTTGAAGAAATTCCATTGAGTATAATTCCAGACTGACAATTTTCCCAATACATACTGTATATTACTTATTTTCCTAACCTCTTGCATTGTATCTTGTCTGTTTTTACATTTTTGTTGTATTTGTTACACGTGTAGGAAAAAAAATAAACTATGCCAAATTGGGATGACGATAAAAGGGTGACTGCATTTCCTTTCAGTATTATTTTGGGACATTGTTGAACAGGCCTGCTCAAAGATTATTTGATTCTCCAGGGAACATACCTTTGTCTGAGTTATTAATTACTACTAACTATGGCCCAGATTCTTAATTACAGGTTTGTGTCCAGTAGATTTGCAAAGATTTCTGTCTGGTGAAGAAAGTTACACCAAAGGTTACAGTTTTCCTGCCCTATTAGGATAGTAACTAGTTTTGTCTCTGACACTGAGTCTTAGGGGCTGACTTTTGTACTGCTCCCCCAAATGCATATGTTGAAGTCCTAACCCTCAGTACCTCAGAATGTACTTGGAGATAGAGGTTTTTTTGTTTTTTGTTTTTTATTTGTGGTACGCGGGCCTCTCACTGCTGTGGCCTCTCCTGCCGCAGAGCACAGGCTCCAGACGCGCAGGCTCAGCGGCCATGGCTCACTGGCCCAGCCGCTCCGCGGCATGCAGGATCCCCCCGGACCAGGGCACGAACCCGCGTCCCCGCATCAGCAGGCGGACCCCCAACCACTGCACCACCAGGGAAGCCCGGAGATAGAGTTTTAAAGAGGTAATTAAGTTAAAATGAGATCATTGGGGAGGACCCTAATTCAATAGGACTGGTGTCCTTACGGGAAGAGGAGATTAGGACACAGACACACACAGAGAACAGCCACGTGAGGACACAGGGAGAAGACGGCCGGCCGTCTATCAGCCAACCAGAGAGGGGCACAGAAGAAACCTACACTGCTGACACCTTGATCTCTGACCTCTAGCCTCCAGGATCATGAACAACTAAATTTCTTTTGTTTAGGCCCCCAGTCTGTGGTACTTTGTTATGGTAGCCTTAGTAAACTAATACACTTAGCAAAATCATTTCAGCATGCCTTTCTGAACTGAATAAATAAATTCTTGAATTCTCTGAAGCAGCTTTAATGTCTTGCTGAATCTCTCACTAATGTGTTAAATAAACCTTCTATATTTGTATGAAATTCATGTTTTTAACCTTTTGAACATTATACTTTGACATAAAGCAATGAAATTACCTCCCTATTCTCCCTATTGGACATTTATTCCAACTGAGTACTCATTTCCAAATGTCCTATTGTTAATTCTTTTGATATCTGATAACATATCAACCAGTATGTTGCGAGCCAGTATTTTCATCAGCTTTTATTTTTTGTTTTTGTATTTTATTTTTAGCATCCCACAGGGACTTCAGTTAGAATGCCCTGGGCCAGCCTTTTTCCAGTTCATCCAGATAATTCTCCTTCCTTCTTTGTGTTATCTTAGGTCAAAGGTTGCTGAAGGATTTTGGCCACTGAAAGGTCCAAGCCCTGAAAGGCTTTTTACAGAGGACAAGCAGGTGAGGAAAACTGAGGCTTTTCAGGCTTAAGAAAGCTGTTAGGGAGCAGTGCATCTGGCCCGTCACGGGGGAGCCCACGGCGGAGGGGAGGCTGCTCTGCGGGGAGCATGACATTGGAGATTCTGTATCAGCCCCATTTCAGTGATGTTAGCAGACATACAGTCTAAGAGAGTCCTTTTGCCATTCATCTGGGACCTTATCTTCAATCTCACCCATCAGGATCTGACACTTTATTCACAGCAAGACACCCTCTATTTATATTACAAAAACAGCTATGCCACATCTGGAGGGTGGATTAAACTGGGGCCATTTACCGAAGACAGGGAACAGGCCTGATTCCTCACAATGCAATGGGAGGTAGTTGTTTCTATTTAGAAACATACTCAGTAATTTTCAATTAGGAAAACATGTATTAGCTTATTCATGGGACTTGGAGGCCACGAGGGAGCCCTTAGCCCAGGGTGGAAAATGGTATCAGGGTGTCTGGAAAAATTAGTTATTAAACAACTATGTAATTACATAATTCACTTAAAATTAATGATTCACATAAAAATAAATAAGAAAAATTACATTTCAATTATAATGATAAATTTAGCAAAATTAGCGAGAGCACTAATGTAGAGGCTGGCTGGGTCGGGGAGGGCACAGGGGACTAGAAGTCAGTTTGGAGGCTGGGGACCCTGGCCCTGAGTGAGCAGGCCCTGGGACAGGAAACGGAGAAACTACCACACTTGTTTTCTTTCATCCCCAAGAGGAAAAAGCAGTAAATATTTGAAGTGCCTGTTTTCTGGAAAGTTCTGTGCCGTCCACTGTTGGGGCCGGGGGTACCTGCTGGACCTGCCGCTGAGCTCAGGGCTAGGATTACAAGAGTAAACACTGTCCACTTCAGGCACCTGGTGGCCATTGTCTTCACAGCCAACCCTGAAGAGCAGCTAGTCTCTTCCCCGTTGCAGGTGAGTGAATAAAGATCACGGAGGGGGCGTCCCTGGTGGCGCAGTGGTTGGGAGTCCGCCTGCCGATGCTGGGGACGCGGGTTCGGGCCCCGGTCGGGGAAGATCCCACATGCCGCGGAGCGGCTGGGCCCGTGAGCCATGGCCGCTGAGCCTGCGCGTCCGGAGCCTGTGCTCCACAACAGGAGAGGCCACAGCGGTGAGAGGCCCGCGTACCGCAAAAAAAAAAAAAAAGAACACGGAGTTAGGAACCTGGCTCACAATCACATAGCGGCCAAGCTGGGCACTAAAGTCTGAACTCTGGTCTAATCGATTCCCCAAATTCATCCTCCTTTATGACACATGGGCACCAATAATTCCATGTGAGTCATCAAATGAATTAGGCATGACCTGGAACCAGTGAGCATTTTTCTTAAATGTTTTATCTCATCAGCAATAGTGTAACAATGATACATAGCATTTTTTAAAGAAAATGATCATAATCAACAAAACCCTGTTCATCAACATTTGAAGGATAACCAATGCATCCCTACCTCAGTACCTTACAGCTCATGCCTTCTTCCTGTCTGTTTTGCCCATGGTCTGATTTTTTTCATTTGTCCTACTTTGGTATGTTTTGCATAGTTGTTTTATTATCTGACTCTGGTCATGTCCCTAAAGTCCACCTTTGCTGTATTGTACAAATTTGATTTTGACATTACACAAGAGTTCTTCTGATATCTTCCTCCAGATCAGGAGAATGAACCCACTCCAAGAATGCATTCAATCAACAAATATTTAGTAAGCTCCTAAAAAATATGTCAGGCACTAACAGTAAGTGCCAGGTTCTGAGGATACAAAAAACAAAAACAAGGTAGCCCCTGACCTTAGATCTGGAGGAAAGAGAAGTGAACACTTGCGATACAGCTGATAGCAAGTAGATCATTTAGACCAACCCACCTGCTAAAGACAACTTTAAAAGATGAACAAGGGCTTCCCTGGTGGCTCAGAGCTTGGGGGTCGGCCTGCCGATGCAGGGGACGTGGGTTCGTGCCCCGGTCCGGGAAGATCCCACATGCCGCGGAGCGGCTGGGCCCGTGAGCCATGGCCGCTGAGCCTGCGCATCCGGAGCCTGTGCTCCGCAACGGGAGAGGCCACAACAGTGAAAGGCCTGCGTTCCACAAAAAAAAAAAAAAAAAAAAGGTGAACAAAACATTTTTTAAAGAAAACTGAAGAGCATCAAGGAGCTAATAACGTGACAGTGAAATGCTACCAGGCCAAGATCCAGGAAAGGTAAAAAATCCAGAGGGATGAGCGATGCACTTGGAGTTGCCTTGGTGTGGGGGTATTTTTGAGCTGGAATAAGTGGCTCAGAGGTTCAGCTGCATTTTTAGAGCCTCCTGAACATGTAGGGACAAAAGTCAGAGTCCAGAGCCTCCTAAGGGTGGGTACCCTGCTAAATTAATTCCCTACCTCAAGAAGGGACCACAAAGGTCTCATTTTGAGAAATGAGGGTAAGTCAAAAGTAAATCGGCCCTAGTATGGAGTACAAACCAGATTTTGAGTCCTTTTGGTGACTCAGAAAATCTCTACTATTGAAGATAGTTTAAGGTCATACCCTATTGCTAGAGTACCCACACATCTGACAGACAGAAATGAAAACCTTTTGTAAGGGAAGACAACATTATTCTAAACTTCAAATTATTTCTACATATCATTTAGCAAACATAATGTCAAGCACATAATAAAAAATAATCAGGTACCACCTCACACCCACTAGGATGGTTATCAAAAAACAGAAAATAACAAGTATTGATGAGGACAGGATAAATTGGAACACTTGTGCACGGTTGGTGTGAATGTAAAATGGTATAGCCACTGTGGAAAACATTGTGCTGGTTCCTCAAAAAATTAAATGTAGAATCTCTATGTGATCTAGCAATTCCACTTCTGGGTATATAGCCCAAAGTTGAAAGTAGCATCTCAAAGAGATATTTCTATACCTGTTTTCATAGCAGCATTATTCACGACAGCTAAAATGTAGAAACAACCTAAGTGTTCATCAGTGGATGAATGGATAAGCAAACTGTGGTCTATACACACAGTGGAATATTATTCAGCCTTAAAAAGGAAGAAAATTCTGACATACGCTACAACGTGGATGAAACTTGAGGTCATGATGCTGAGTGAAATAAGCCAGTAGCAAAAATACAAATACTAAATGGTTCCAGTTACATGAGGTACCTAGAGGAGTCAAATTCATAGAGACATGGAAAATAAAATGGTGGTTTCAAAGGGCTAGAGGGAAGGAGAAATGGGAGAGTTATCATTTAATGAGTGTATAGTTTCCATTTTGCAAGATAAAAAGTGTTCTGGAAATGGGTGGTGATGAAGGTCGCACAACAATATGAATGTACTTATTAGCACTGAACTGTACACTTAAAAATTGTTAACATGATAAATTTTATGTTAGGTGTATTTCACCACAATAAAAAACATTGAGAAGATATTTGAAACAAACAAAAAAATTACCAGGCATCCAAGAGACGGATAATATTAATGAGAATTTTCAAGAACAACAAGAATTGATGATCTTATTAAATTACACCCAGAAAGCAAAGATGATAGGCATGGAGGTTATGAAGATGCTGTTCACTCTGGAGCCCTTGATGACTGATCTGATTTCTTTTATTTATGACAATATTAGATGCAGTTTTCTTGTACCTCGAGTATTACACATTAAAGTGCAAAAAGCTGTCAAAAAAACCCAGTAGAAACAAGGACTCCAGACATGGGAATTGCCAGATTATAAAACAACCATGCTCACTATGCTCAGAGAAATAAAAGCTTGAAAATTTTGGCAGGGAATCAGAAGGTGTAAACAAACAGAATCAAGTATTTGTTAGGGATTCAGGGAAAGGGAGTGGACGAATAAAAAGATGAAGCACTGGGATTTTTAGGAAAGTGAAATTATTCTGTATGATACTGTAATGAAGGGTACATGATGTCATGCATTTGTCAAAACCCATTGAACTGTACAACACAGTGAACCTTACAGTAAACATGGGACTTTAGTTAATAATAATGTATCAATATTGGTTCATTAATTGTAATAAATGTACCACACTAATGCAAGATGTTAATAATAGGGGGGTGGGGAGGGAGGAGGTATATGGTAAAGTGTCTATACTATTGACTTAATTTTTCTGTAGACCTGAAACTATTCTAAAAAATGAAGTCTATTATTTAAAAAAAAAAAAAGGAGACTCACCAATATTTTAAAAATCAAACAGAAATTTTGGAAATGAAAATTACAATAACAAAAATAATTCCACAGATGGGTTTAACAGCTAATTAGAAACAGATGGAGTGAAAACTGAATGAATTGGAAGATAGGTCAGAAAAAAAAGCTATCGAGAATGAAGCACAGAATGTGAAAGGGATGGAAAATACAAAAGAAGAGGATTAGTGGCATAAAGAATAGAGTGAGGGACTTCCCTGGTGGTTCAGCGGTTAAGAATCTGCCTGCCAACGCAGGGGACATGGGTTCGATCCCTGGTCCAGGAAGATCCCACAAGCCACAGAGCAACTAAGCCCGTGCAACACAACTACTAAGCCTGCACTCGAGAGCCCACGAGCCATAACTACTGAGCCTGCGTGCCGCAACTACTGAAGCCCTCGTGCCTAGAGCCCATGCTCCACAACAAAAGAAGCCACCACAATGAGAAGTCCGTGCACTGCAACGAAGAGTAGCCCCAGCTTGCTGCAACTAGAGAAAGGCTGCGTGCAGCAACGAAGACCTGATGCAGACAAAACAAAAAAAAAGAATAGAGTGAGAAGATGTTACGTACGTGCAATTGGCATCCTAGAAGGAAAGGAGAAAGAAAATGGGGCAAAAATCAACATCTAAAGAGATTAAGATAATAGCTAATAATTTTCTAATACTGATGAAAGATATTAATTCCCAAACTCAAAATCTCATAAATTCCAAATAAGGTAAATGAAAAGAAATCTATCCCTAGACACCTCATAGTAAAATTTAACCCTAAAGACAATGAGAAAAACTTAAAAGCAGCCAGAGAATTAAAAATAGATTACCTTCAAAAGTTCGACAGCTGACCTCTCAGAAGTGCAGAAGTATGGACCAGAGGGTATGTTTTCAATGTGAAAGAGCACATCTGCCAACTTAGCATCCTATAAGCATCTTCAAGAAATAAGAACATTTCCAAATGAAAACTGAGAATCTACCAGCAGCAGAATTACACTACAGAAAATTTGAAAATACTCATTAGACAAAAGGAAAATAATGGCAAATGGATGATAAAGAGGCAGAGGGAATGAAGTACAATGCAAATGATAAATACATAGGCCAAGTTAAATGAATAGCAACTCAAAAAGCAATGTAAATTAAAAACAGATAGAATAATTATGTATGACATCTAGGGCCTACAACTTGGGAGGAGGACAGATGAGGTTAAATTTTCAAGGTTAAATTTTATTGTTCAGGAGGATAAATGTACCAGTTATCACTAGACTCTGATAATCATGGCTGCATGTCATAATTTCTGGAGTAACTACTGCAAGAATGACCAAAATTTGAATATCTTTCAAACTAACACTAGGAAATATGTAATAATAAAATAATAAATCAAAAGTAAGCAACAAAAGAGAAAAGAGAATGGGAGGAAAGATAAAGCAAGTACTAAGAGAGTAGATTTCAATGAAATTATATTAGTAATTACACTACATGTAAATTTTAACTTTTTAAAATTAAATGTAAAAATTTAACATTTTAACCAAATGTTACAGTTAAAAAATAAACATTGAATTTCTTTAAAATACCCTAAGCATATACTCTTTGCAGGAAGCACAAGTAAAATATAAAGATGCAGGCAGGTAGAAAGTGAGTTGTAACTTACTTAGCACATCTTTTTTTATCCACCCATTTTCTGTATTGATTGATTTACCAGGAAGATAAAAGACTTTAAGATTTCTACACCTAACACCATGGCATTAAAATATATAAGAAACAATTGAAAAAGTACAGGGAGAAATAAATAAGTACACAGTGGTAGTGTGAGATTTTATGAAGAAGGAAATAGGAATAACCTGCAGAATTCATGTTCTTTACAAGCACACATGATTTACTATGCTATCAAGTAAGTGTCATGAAATTTCAAAGGACTGAAATGATTCAGAGTGTATTCTCTGACACAGTGCAATTATACTTGAAATAAATCACAAAAACACAGTCCCCATGTGTTTGGAATAAGAAACATATTTCTCATAAATCAAAATACAGATCATAACATAAGGTAGAAAATTATTTGAGCTATATGCTAAAAAATACTACAAAAATAATAAAATTTGCTGAATGCAACTAAAGCAGTAATTAGATGGAAATTTCTAGTCTTGAATTCAAATATAAGAAAAGCCTGACTTTAGGGAGCTAAGGGTCAGTGTCAGGAAGATAAAGATAACCCTCTTAAAAAGTACAAAAAAGAAAATTATTTTGAAGTAGAAAATAAAAGTTATAGAAAAATAGAAAAATAGAATTAGAGAAGATCAACAAAGCTAAAAGTTGGTTCTTTGAAAGAGAAATAAAACTAATAAACATCTGGCAAGAGTTATTAAGAGAAAAATGAAAAGGCACAAGTCACTACCATCAGGAATGATATAGTTCTCATAGTTACAGATTATTAATAGATCTTATAAATATTAAAATGATAAGAGAATATTTTGAAGCACCTTATAATTTAAAAGTTACTAGGAAAATTCAATTTACCAAATTGGCCCAAAGGAAAAGAAAAACTAAATAAACCTATAAGTATTTTAAAGTTGGACCTATAATTAAACCTTAAAAAAAAAAGTCCAGGTTCAAGTGACTTCTAGAGTGAGTTCTATCAAGCTAAAGTCAGTATTGCACAAATGTTTAGGAGAATACAAAATAAGGCAGTATTCCCCAACTCAGTGTATGACAAGCATAACTTCATATCCCAATCCAGCAAGTATAGTACAAGAAAGGAAAAACATAGGGAATTCCCAGTGAAGAACAGAGAAGAAAAAAAATCCTAAACAAAGTATTAGCAATTCAAGTTCAGTAATATTACAAACTACCATATGAAAAGGATAATATATCATGACCAAGTTGAGTTTATTCCAAGAATAACAATCATAATTTGCTACATTAACCAATTTAAAGGAGGGACATCATATGATCATCTCAATAATGCAGAAAAAGTGTTTGATAAAATACATCAGTGCATGATAAAACAAAAAAAAATCATAGTAAGTTAGGTGAAGAAAGAAACTTGTGTAATCTGGTAACTATTATCTATTTCAAAACCACAGTAAGTGGCTTCCCTGGTGGCGCAGTGGTTGAGGGTCCGCCTGCTGATGCAGGGGACACGGGTTCGTGCCCCGGTCCGGGAGGATCCCACATGCCGCGGTGCGGCTGGGCCCGTGAGCCATGGCCGTTGAGCCTGCGCGTCTGGAGCCTGTGCTGCTCAACGGGAGAGGCCCCAGCAGTGAGAGGCCCGCGAACCTCAAAAAACAAACAAACACAGTACGTATATTTAGTAGCTAAAGCATTGAAATCTTTCCCTTTGAGAGGGGAACAAGACAAGGATACTTGCTATCATCTGTTTTATTCAATATGGTATTGAGATAACAGTGATGTAAGGCAGGAAATAAACATATAAAGGCAGTAAAGGAAGAAACAAAAACTGTCATTATCCTTAATATAATTTTATCATAGAAAATACAAAATAATCTATAGAGGAGAGCTTAGAATTCTAGATGACTTTTTTTTTTTTTTTTTGCGGTACGCAGTCCTCTCACTGCTGTGGCCTCTCCCTTTGCGGAGCACAGGCTCCGGACGCGCAGGCTCAGCGGCCATGGCTCACAGGCCTAGCCGCTCCATGGCATGTGGGATCTTCCCGGACCGGGGCACGAACCCGTGTCCCCTGCATCGGCAGGCGGACGCTCAACCACTGCGCCACCAGGGAAGCCCCGAGCTTAGAATTCTAAATCAAGTTTAGCAGTATTGCTGGATTGAAAGTCAGCACATAGCATGTGATCCAGCAATTCCAGCTTCTAGGTAAATACCCAAGAGAAATAAAAAACATGTCCATACATTGGGAGATTGGGATTGACATACATTCACTAATATGTATAAAATAGATAACTAATAAGAACCTGCTGTATAGCACAGGGAACTCCACTTCGTTGTACAGTAGAAACGAACACACATTGTAAAACAACTATACCCCAATAAAAAAAAAAATGTCCAAACAAAAACTTGCACAAGAATGTCCATAGCAGCATTATTCGTAATATCCCAAAGGTAGAAACAACCCAAATGTCCATCAAGTAATGAATGGATGAATAAAACATGATGTATCCGTACAATGGAATAGTATTCAGCAATAAAAAGGAAAGAAGTACTGATACATGCAACAACATGGATGATCCTTGAAAACACTGAGCTAAGTGAAAGAAGCCAGATGCAAAGAACCATATATTGGACGATTCCATTCATATTTGAAATATCCAGACTGGGTAAATCCGTAGAGACAGACAGTAGATTAGTGGTTGCCTAGGGTTGGGGAGGATGGAGGAGGTGGGGGGTGACTCCTAAGGGGTGCACGTTTTCTTTTGGGAGTGATAAAAATGCTCTAAAATTAATTGTGGTGATGGGTACAAAACTAAAAGCCATTGAATTTTACTCTTTACGTTCTCCGCTGGATTGAATTTCCTGCCTGAGAGAGTGGGGGAAGTGTCCACTCAGGCTAGAATCTTTTATCTTTAACCACATGGAGCAGCAGGAACCCTCCGATGCTGCTGCTGGCAGTGAACACTGCTACAACCCCTTTGAAAATAATTTAGTATGCTGAATTGAAGCAAAGAAATACATACCTTGTGACCTACCAGTCCCACTGCTAGGCATTTCTGGTAGAACAGAAATGCTTGCACATGTGTACCTAAAGATGTTTCATAGGAACATTATTCAAGATAGTCCCAAACTGGAAGCAACCCAAATATCCATGAAGAGTAGAAAGGATAAATAAATTGTAGTATAGTCATACAACCATGTAGAATGCTATACAGCAAAGACAATGAATTAACTACAACTAGAGGCAGCCACATGGATGAATCCTAAAAACATAAGTTAAAAATGTCCTGATGCAAAAAATTAAGTGATTTCATATATAATTTTCAAAACAGGTAAAACTAACTATATTGTTTAAGGATGCATGTTACTAAGGTGGTAAGGCTGTTTAAAAAAGCAAAGATGGGATTATCATAGAAGTAAATATAGTGATTTTGTTTGTGGGAGGAATTATGATTGAGAAGGGCCAAGAAAGGCAATATTTCATTTCTTAACTTGGTTGATGGTTACAGGAATGTTTACATATTAGTATAAATTACTATAGAGTCAGCAAACTATGACCTGTAGGCTAAATCCTGCCTGCCACTTGTTCTTGTAAATAAAGTTTTGTTGGAACACAGCCTCACTCATTTGTTTACATATTATAAACATATGGCTGTTTTTGCACTATAGTGGCAGAGTTCAGTAGTTGTGACAGAGACCGCCATATGACCACAAAGCCTAAAGTATTTACTACCTTGTCCTTTACAGAAAACATTTGCCAACTCTTGTTTCATACTAATTTGTTAAGCTGTATTTTATATTTAATGTACTTTTTGTAGGTGCAGTATACCCCCCCAAAAAAGATTAAAAAAGAATGCAGTGTGATAAGTACAACGATGGCAGTATACCCATGTGGACAGGCTTTGGGGTCACACGGGCAGGGCTTGGAGTCTCATGAGAAGAGCTAGGAGTGTAAGGAAGTACTCGGGGGAGTTGATGCCTGAATGTGTCTTGATGCATGAATAAGCATCAGTCTTAGGAAAATGACAGAGGAACTTCTAATTTCTGGGAATACAATGGGCTAGGTTACTTAGAATAATAGTCCTGCTATAAATCAATGAAAAATAATATATGAAATATTTTTAGATATATTAAAAGTACCAAAGAGCTGACAAGATAATAAGGAATTACCAAGACAAACGTCTACATGGAAACATAGACAGTCAAGTGAAGCTTTGTTGTTCCTTCCGCCCTAGAAGCCTCTGCCAATCTAGTCAAAACTGAGCTTGGATTTTCTTGGCTTCATAGGACAATGGCAGAAAAATCAACACCTAGGACATGATCAGGGTGGAGCTGGTCTTAGGGGAGACCCTCCCTCCATAAAGGTGGGACCAACAAAAGGCTATTACTTCAGTAAACATCCCATGAGAGAACAGATTGTAAGGAAAGTTTAATTGATACTGAGCAGAGTATAGGAAATAAAAATTTCCTTAGAGTCATAACCACAAGCCAGCCCTTGTGTGGATTTGCAGTCCATGACCATATCACCCAGTGGTCCAATAATACTCAAGCCTTGAGGTTAGTTTAAACATATCCTGGACTAGTAGTGTCCAAGACTGCTGACAAAAATAAGCAAAAATTCTCTCTAGAAGAAAGCGTCTTCAGCCTAGGGCAGATAAAACTCCAAAGATAATTTTTCAAGAACGGTGGCCAACACATAGCCAAAGCAAACAAGCATGCATAGTAACCAGACACCTTGAACAAGAACTAGTACAGTAGTAGATTAGAGAAACTGAACTGCCAAGATTTCAGATAATCAATTGTCAGACAGAATATATAGCAAATACCAAAGCTCATAAAAATCTATAAAGTTATGTTTGCAAGAAATAAGAAAGTATAAATGTGATATAGCAGATATTAATAATAACCAAGCAGAACTTTTAGAAGTGAAAAATACATTAATTGAAGTAGAAACTCAGTAAATGAATTAAACAAAAGAAGAAAAAAATCCATAAAGAGACATTTAAAGACTTAGAAAATAGACTGAGAGAGACTAACATCCATTTAATCAGAGTTCTAGAAGGAGAGAAGAGAGAGAATCAGATGGAAGAGATGTTTGAGGAGATAATGGCTGAAAAGTTTTGACAACTGATGGAAGACACTATCCATAGATTCCAGAAGCACCACAAATTCCCTAGAAGGGTAAAATATAAGAAATTCACATTGCAGTGAAGCTGAAGAACACTAAAATCAAAGAGAACTTAAAGGAAGACAGAGAAAAAAGACAAACTGCCTTCAAAGAACGAAAAGGCTTACAACTGATTATTCGCTGTCAACAATGGAAGCTAGAAGGTGGTGGAATATCTTCAAGACGCTTAAGGTAGTAAACACCTATCAAGAATTCTAAAACCAGTGTAAACATCTTTCAAGAAAGTGAGCAAAATGAAGATATTAAAAAAAAAAAAAACCTGAGAGAATTTTCCAAGAGCAGATCTTCAATAAAGATAATTCAAAAAGACAATCTTTAGGTAGAAGGGAAATGATGCCAGATGGGAGTAGTGTGATGAAAGAAGGAACAAAACAAACAACAAAAAAAAATGGAGAATATATTGGTAAACCAAGCAAAATTGCCTGTATAAAAAATATTAACACTGGGAAGTGGTAAAAAGATAGAATTTAAATAAATGACGTCTATATATAAGTAGAAAGGTTAAAGGAATTAAGCATTTTAAAGTTTCTTTTAGGCTAAACAAATCAACTGATTTTGACTTTGAGAATTTAAATGTTTATGTTGTAATTTCCAGGGTAAGCATTAAAAAAGAAGAAGAAGAAGATATTACTTCCAAACTACTAAAGAATAAAATATGGAGTGATGAAAATAGTAAATCCAAGAAAGGAGAGAAAATGATTTTTAAATTTATCATGATAGATGATGCTCAACAGGTAATGAAACTAGTAACACAGACATCATGGTAGGAGGTCACTATTAAATGAAATGAAAGCAGGCTTTCTTTCTCAGCAATTATCAGAGGGAAGCATAAGATAAGATCACAGACAGAATCTCTGTTTCACCATCTACACAAGCATGTGGGGGACTCAACTGCCCCTAGCTTCCTCTAAAACATTTGATGATTTCATGGTGTGTGTTTAAACATGTGTATTGTCCAAAGATGCTATAACTGGTATTTGTTGTCCATCCGATCCTTAAAACTAAATGAATCCATTCTCCAGTGGGGCCCTGACAGCCCCTCCTCCCTTGACCAGCCTGTGGGTTTGCAAAGTCACTTGGCCATCAACCTGTATTATGAATATTCCTCTCATTCCCGGCAAAGCAGCTTTACCCAGGAAGACGAGTTGCCTTTCTTGGGTTTGAGGAACTCTCTTCCTTGTAAAAGACAAATAGTTTTTTCAGCTACATGAGAGCTGAGTTTGGGGGCCATTGTTTAAGCTTTCCTGTGCTGCATTTTGTGATAAATTGAGACTTTTGTTTTGTTTTGTTTTGTTTCCTTGCAGAGGAAATCAAATGCAGCAGAACTCTTTATGGTGGGCTGTATCTGAGGCGGCAAAGGTAACCAACTCAGGAAGTTCAAATGATGTCTCCTAGGATGGGCCCAAACAGAAACACACCACCCCCATCTAACAAGATAGAAAATATTATGCTGGAGCAAAAGAGGCAAGGAATGGTCCTTTTATGAAACAAAACTAATCTCTTCTTAGAGGACATTTCTCATTAGTCATTCAACAAACATTGCCAGTATCTGTCCACCACTACGTTAGGTACTCCCTGCCTTAAGGAACTCACTTTATAGAGGAGGGACTGCCCAGCATGAGCAATGCTGGATGGGTATGGGACGGCACTGGGAACACCCACTTAAGCCGGTTGAAGAAGTAGAGGTCTGGGAAGCCTTCCAGGACTGAAGTAGGCTGGACACCAGTTAGCCAGGAGAAGATGAGAAGAAGTCCTGAGATTCCAGGCAGTGAGAGCAGCTTGTGCAAAGGCCCTGAGCCATACAAATGTGCAGCTCCTCACAGAACTGCAAGTTCTGTGCTTTGGGGAGGTGTGCGAGATGAGGCTAGAGCAGCAGTTGTTCAAATCTGAATAATTTCTGTAAGAATATTTGGAACTATAGGCTTCTCTGTGGAGAAGAAAAGAAATCCTCAGGTGTGTGCTCATGGACTTGTCATCATTTTTGGTAAACTGAGGATCCAGAGTACGACAGAAATGTGAACGACCAGGGCACAGATTTAGTTGCAATAAAAATTGAAACTGTACGATCTTGAGCTAAATGCTCCACTTCTCTAAGGCCTCAGTTGATTTACCTACAGAACAATAAACATATCTCTTCCACAGATGGATGGACATGAAACTGTTTTGTAAGCAAATGTGATATAATGGTAACAATTACCATTAGTGTTATTACGATCCCTATCTTCATAATTATCATGTGACTACCATCATCATCATCATCATGGCAAGTTTAATGACTAACTTCCCAGCATGATGACTGATGGAAAGGAAGAAGCAGAGAGAAGATAAAGTGAAAGGGGAAAGGAGGGGAGGTGCGGGGACTCCAGACCCCAGAGGCCCCGGGGGCGCTGGCAGAGGGAAGCCAGCATGGAGCGCCAGGAGGAAGGCTGTGGCCGTGGCGTTTGGCTGGGCTGCAGAAGGGGAACTGGCTCATTGTGTGGCAGGCAGATAAATTAAAAAGTGAGTCTGTGAATCAACATTCTGTGACTCTCAGCATATTTCTTTTTTGTTTTGTTTTGTTTTTTTTGTTGTTGTTGTTTTTTGCGGTACGCGGGCCTCTCACTGTTGTGGCATCTCCTGTTGC
Organism: Platanista minor; assembly: GCA_004363435.1. NCBI lineage: Eukaryota > Metazoa > Chordata > Mammalia > Artiodactyla > Platanistidae > Platanista > Platanista minor. Next base: position 32,658 of record RJWK010002621.1, read on the forward strand.
GGAGCACAGGCTCCAGACGCGCAGGCTCAGCGGCCATGGCTCACGGGCTCAGCCGCTCCGCAGCATGTGGGATCTTCCCGGACCGGGGCACGAACCTGCGTCCCCTGCATCGGCAGGCAGGCTCTCAACCACTGCGCCACCAGGGAAGCCCTCAGCATATTTCTTGAGCAGTTATGACCACACTCTTTTTATCTGTTTTTAAATAAAACTTCCAGAGCAAGGAAATCCTAAACTGATGGGTCTATTCAGGTTCCATGGGGCCTTCCAGTACACAGCCAACACGTGAGTTCAAGTGCTGACTAGAGGAAAATAGGAGAAAGTCTGTTTTTATCATAGCAGAACACAGAATGTATAAAACATGACTCCATATGTGATTTCAATTCCACAGGTTACCTCTCCTTGGACAGAGTCAACAGCTGATTTAAATCCTGCCACAGAAGCAGACTGAGCCATGTGAGATCATGGAGGGCAGGGTGGAAGACAGGGCTTCACCCCAATCCCCAAGGAGAGGAAATGTTTCCAGAGCTTCTGGTTCACGCGGCTCCTGTGGAAGGGGTGGGTCCTAGGGAAGGAGAGATGGGAGCAGAGAGGTGGACACAGGAAGCAGGAGAGAACAACCATTTGTTTAAACCAATCTACGCTCCTGGGACAGCCCACAAGAGCTGACTTATTCTGCACCGCAGTTCATACCAGTGTTTCCCAAACTCGGTTCCGTGGAACCCCAGTACCCTTTAAGAGGTTCATCCATGGTATGTGTCATGCAAAAACAGACGAGTAAGCCAAAAAATGGGGGAGGGGTGAGATTCTGTAGACAATCAGACTTGGAAACACTAAATCAAATGGATGGAGTGAAACAGACTTATTTCCCACAGGACCTCTCAGATCCTTTAATATGATAATACACCTGGGAATCACCAAGACAGAGATAGTATTTGGGAGTTTCAAAAAAAGAACCTTGTTTTTTTTTCTGCAGAACATTAAACCAGAGTCCTCATAATGCCATATTGATAAAACACTAGTGCTCATTATACTGTCAATAATGTATCATATTTGAGTATCTGACATGTTGAAGAGAGTTTTTTAGGCAGATCTGAAAGTAGTGTGCGTGTATAAATGTCCTTTATGCATGAGCCCCCAGAATACTGATTTTATATATATATATGAAATAAGTGAAATCATTTTATTAATTTATTTTTTTTACTTATTTATTTTTTTATTTTTGGCTGTGTTGAGCCTTCGTTGCTGTGTGCAGGCTTTCTCTAGTTGTGGTGAGCAGGGGCTACTCTTCGTTGCAGTGCATGGGCTTCTCATTGTGGTGGCTTCTCTTGTTGTGGAGCACGGGCTCTAGGTGTGCGGGCGTCAGTAGGTGTGGCTCGTGGGCTCTAGAGTGTTGGCTCAGTTGTTGTGGCGCACAGGCTTAGTTGCTCCGCAGCATGTGGGATCTTCCCGGACCAGGGCTCACACCCGTGTCCCCTGCATTGGCAGGCGGACTCTTAACCACTGGACCACCAGGGAAGTCCCTGAAATAATTTTAACAATTTCTTTTCAAGGGCAGCTGGACGTAGGCAACAGTCACAAGTTTACTGAGCACTTACTATGTGCCAGGCGCCATGCTAAAAGCTTTATCCACTTTCTTTTGGCCTCACAGCTACACTCGGTGGTAGCTACTATAGTGGCCCATTTCACAAAGGAGGAAACTGCCACTTAGACCTCCCCCAAGAGTGGTTAAGCCTGTGGCCCTGTGCGTGCGGCCACTTATCCACTGTGTGACTTTGGATATGGTTTCTATGAGCCTTCTTTTCCTCCCTGTAAAATGGGGGCAAACAAGAAAATTCAACTCGAGTGGACTTACAGCCTCGTGTATGAGACCCTAAAGGTGCTGTGTTCTCCTGCATGTGCAGGGTACCGGGGGAGAAATCTAAATTTTAGTGTGATATTCTACAGTTAGCCCATGTAATGATTCATTCAGCCCTCTGAGATCATGCCTGGTCTCCTTAGGTAAACAGGATTTATCTCTCAGGTTCATTTCCTTCCCCTGCCTTTCCCCAGTATGGCCCTGGACCACATGGGGAGGGAGGTGGCTTGTGTGTGGGAGGATCACATTACTTACAGTTTAGGCCAGGCCACTCTTGAGAATGCGGAGAGAGAGCTAGAAACAGTTGCACAAGGGCTGCAGGTGTAAACTGGCAGTGTTCCAGGCAAACGTACCTACATGGATCCCCTGTCAGGCCTTGCCCTCTTCCCTGGCCGCTGGGACTCAGAGGCCATGGCCTTGTCCTCTGGTGGCAGCAAGGCCACTGTCTGCGGCTGGACATGGTTGGACCTCAGTCACCCTCCGTGGAGACTCGCTCCCTCTCCCTAGTGAGGGCCCCGGAGGTCTGGCTGTATCTCCCCAACGCTCCCTGCCAAGAGCCCACCCTGTGACCCTGAGCTACATGCCCGCTCTGACAAGGTCCCTAGCTAGACCTTCAACCACTGTCTAATGTGTTCTCTTATACAGAATATTTGGGGGTAGTTCTTTTTTTATTCCTGTGGCTTTGTTAGGGGCAGTGATTGCTGTGGGTACCACCAGGGCAGGTACCATCTCAATGTGTCCTTCCTGAGGTCTTCACAACCCTGAGCATGCATATCTCATGTAGGTGCTTCATAAATATTCGTTGAGTGATGGCTCAAACCTAGCCGTCCCTCTGCTGAGCCGTGATACACTTTGAAACGGTCACCTCCAGGTTGGTGTGCAATCAACCTGCTCCTCCCAGAATCCTCCCTGAGAAGATAAAATACATGACAAGTATTAGAAACGCATCCATTTGTCATAAGGAAATCTGCTCAAAGTAGCTCAAGTGAAAAGGTAGTTTGTTGGAGAACACAGAGGAATCCTGCGGAACTCAATTTCAGAAGGGACAGCTGAGCCACCTGGGGACTAGAAGGTTCTCACACATCTGCCCTCTCCAGCTCTCCCCACCTGCGTCCATGGCCTCTCACCTCAGCTTCCCTAGGCTCATCTGCTTCCTGGTCAAGGTTCTAAGAAGTGTTGCCCAGCTGAGTGGTCTGGGAGAGGGTGGGGTTGCCGGGGGTGGGAATTATCAGAGGCAGGTGGGCGATGGATCTCCCTGGACGGCTCAACTGCACGTAGACGAGGCTGAGAGGCACTGGGCAAGCTTCTAAGCTTCTGGAACAGCGACGACACATGAAAATTATGTTTGAGAATGATGATCTTGACAAACTGCTTAGGTCTTGGACTGGTTCTTTGGGGTCTTAATGTTAGTGGTTTTTTAACCCAGGTGAAGACATGCTTCTTTTCATCAAACAGACTTTAACAATCTTTTGGCACCTATTGGGATGTTTACCTTTGTTTGGTAACAAAGCATCCAGGCAGATGTTCTTTATAAAGCATGGTTCTTGCCTCTCCCTGCTGGGGAATTCCAATTGTGAATTAGCAGGAGGGGGGGTCACATAACCAATTGAAAGGCATCTACTATCCTTTAGCAGCTTTCAGAAAGCTAAGTCAAACATCGACTTTGTTTGGGGATGCTTTAGTGAAATTCATTTCATGGTGAGGATATCATGAGATAATTTCATGAAGAACAGTGGGGACCAAGCAGCTGTCAGAGTATGTTTTTACCAAAGAATAATATGAACTGTTAGGAAAGATGAAGGTTTGTCATGCCAGAAAGTCAGCTCATGCTACCATTTTTAAACTGCCTTAAAAAATTAATTCCTCCATGCTCATGAAAACCTTTAAAGTAGTATTTCCAGAAGCCCAAAGTAATTACTTAATCTGCCTTTGCCCATTCTCTTGGAAAATTATTAAATGAATCAGGGTATGATTTATGATTTTGCACACAATCATGATTTGGACAAGTGCCTTTTGAGGTTATGTGACAGCCTAAAAAGAGGACTTATTAAGTTCCTACTGTTCCTTTGCAAACAAGGAACCCACTTTCCATTTTTGTTTTCGCTTGGTTTTCTATCAGACTTCCAGAAAAAAAAAAAATCCCACTTTTAATGTAACAAAAGAGTTCAAACGTGTTACTCTACAAGCATTCAGTGATGAATGAAGCCTGTTCTTTCTCATTCCACACATTCTCAGAGTTCCCAGTAGATAATACTGTCAGTCACATAGCATGTGGCCTGCCTTTCACGTGACCTCTGCGAAATGGGAGGAAGGAAAACCGTGGATCGGTGGAAGACAAGCTGTGCAGAAGTGGTACATCCTTACGATGCTCCAAATCATGGATTTCAGATCAGGAAATGGCAGAGATGTGCTTGATGTGAAGTTGGATTTGCCCGTCACTCACATGCCTGTAAATGTCGTGTCCCCATCAATTTCAACTAGAACGTGAGCCAGACACTCAGAAGGCGAATCTAGACCAAGAAAAATTTTAACATATGATAGCGATTTGGAATCTCTCCAATGAGATTGTTTTGCTCCGGCGTAGTTTGAAAGTCTCCATGGCTTATTAGTTTAGAGCCCAGTGATCTTAAAAGGTCTCTTCCAAGCGAAAGTGGAACATACAGTTGTCTGTTCTCTATAATTCTCTGTCCATACAGATGATAACTACATTCTACATTCTTGACTAGATGCATTAGACTCATTAGCTGTATTTTAAAAAATACATCTATTGCCTGGAGACACCTGGTACATCCACAGAAAGTGAATAATTGCAAGGATTGAATGAAATTAAGCACCCCGGATCAGAGATGGTTTTGTGTGAGGATAAGGCACAGCTGGTGCCCTTTTAAAAGGTGAAATGAGGCTAATTGGATAATCTAGAAACCAAGTAGACTGAAGTAGATAAAAGAAATTGATGTTCAGCTAAAAGAGATATATTCTCTGGAAGAGGGAGAAAAAGCTTTGTGTGCACAAAATGTGACATCAGGAATTGGAAATCTTTTTTTTTTTTTTTCCGGTACGCGGGCCTCCCACTGTTGTGGCCTCTCCCGTTGCAGAGCACAGGCTCCGGACGCCGCAGGCTCAGCGGCCAAGGCTCACGGGCCCAGCCGCTCCGCGGCATATGGGATCTTCCCGGATCGGGGCACGAACCCGTGTCCCCTGCATTGGCAGGCGGACTCTCAACCACTGCGCCACCAGCGAAGCCCCGGCCTCATTTTTATAGTCCTCTAACCACCAGACCTCAACAGCTCTGGAGCAAGGTGAGGTAATGTTTGCATTTCATAGCATCTTATATTTGATGCAGTAAACAGCAGAGAGGCCAGTGGTCAACCAGAGTGTCCTGGTGTCCCATTGTATTTCCAGGGTCTGTCCCAGTGCCTGGTGCTGACTGGGGCTCAGTAAATATGCAAATTTTACATAATCAGCAGTGAAATATCAGGACCACAAGTTGGCCTTAAATAACGGTAAGCTCTTCTCTTGTTTATTTCCAATCTCTGTGGAAATGGGTGGGCATCTTGGGGAGTTTCTTGGGTGGCAGGGAGTTGCTGCAGGACCAGCAAGAGGGATGGAAGGAGCCATGCTTTCGGCTTCCACAGGCTACTGAGAAGGATGCCCACTGCTGGGGATGAGCACTCAGGCCAAAGCAAAGCCCATGAAGGGGCCTCGCAGGGCTTCTGCCCAAGGCCCTGAGGATCCTGCCACCTCTTCTAGAAACCACCAGAGAAGGGCTGGTCTCAAGAGAGCTGCCTTGGAGGACCTGCCGTATCATTTTACGTTGTGGCTTCCTTTCTCCATCACTGCAGGTCCTCCATCACTGTGGCCTTTCTGCTTTCCCCAGCAGAGTCTCCTGGCACTGCCTGAAACTGGCTGCTGCTAACCTGTTTCTTACCCACGCAGTTGGCGTCCCATCCTTGCCGGGTATGAAGGAGTCTCTCCAGACATTGTTACCCTCAGCTCCTGGCTTGAGAGGGGCTGACGTGGGGTCAGCTGTCCCCTACTGGATGGCTTTTTAAAAGCAGCCAGCCCTAGAAAAAAGGACATTCAGCTGAGAAGAGAAATAGGGCAGACAGCAGCCGCCATCACTTGTTAATTACAAGTCCTTCCCAAGTATCTGCCCATCCCACCGCTACCCGCCCCCAAAAACACCTCCCCAAGCTTCAGGACCAGGGTGATCCCTGGCACAGCTCCCCAGAGGAGAGCCAGGTGCCATCTAGGGTTGGCTCCAGTGACCTGTCAAAACTCAAGCCTCAGGCTCTGCAGTGAACACCCTGCGATGTCTCCTCTGGTACTGCCCTTGGAGCCTTTCCCCTGATGCCCTGATGATGGGGTCCCCACTGAAGGGAGACCTCTGGGGTCCACCCTGACAACTACATCCCAGTGCTGTCACATGGAAGGCAGTTAACACTATTTGTGGACTGAATCTCTGCCCTGCTTCCAGAAGTGGTTGTCAAATGTGCATGTGGTGTTATTGGTGGTAGCTGGATTTTTGTTTTGTTCTGAGATTTTTTTTAAATTTTGGTAAAATACACATAGAACATAAAATTTGAGATTTTAACCATTTTTAAGTGTACCATTCAGTGGCATTAAGTACTTTTGCGCCACTATTAATCTCCAGAAGTTTTTCATCATCCCAAACTGAAACTCTGTACCCATTAAACAACTCTCCATTCTCCCCTCCCCCCACCCCTGGTAACCACCATTCCTTCTGCCTCTATGAGTTTGACAATCCTGCGTACCACATATAACGGAATCATCCTTTTGTATCTGGCTTGCTGCACTTAGCATAATGTCTTTGAGGTTGCATGCTGCAGCCTGTATCAGATTATCAGAATTCCCTTCCTTTCTAAGACTGGATAATAATCCATTGTGTGTATCTACCACATTTTGTTTATCCAGACATTGGTTGATGGATAAGTGGGTTGCTTTCATCTTTTGGTTATTGCGACTAACGCTGCTATGAACATGTGGGTACAAATTACAAGTATCTATTCAAGTCCCGGCTTTCAATTCTTTAGGGTACATACCCAGAAGTGGAATTGGTGGATCATATGATAATTCTATTTTAAATTTTTTTAGAAACTGCCTGTTTTTATAGCAGCTGCACAATTTTACATTCCCACCAGCAATGAACACCATTCCAATTTCTTCACATCCTCATCAACACTTACTTTTTTGTTTTTCCTTTCCTTTCAATCTTATTGACCCATAATTAACATACAGCACTGTATAAGTTTGTGTCCAGCATAATGACTTGAATTACGTACATCATGAAATGATGACCACAAATTTAGTGAGTATCCATCATCTTATACAGATACAAAATTAAAGAAATGGAAAAAAACCACAACCTTTCTCCTTGTGATGAGAACTCTTTGGATTTGCTGTCTTAACTTTCATATATAACGAACAGCAGTGTTATTATATTAATCATGTTGTACATTACATCCCTAGTACTTATTTGTCTTATAACTGGAAACTTGTACCTTTTGACCACCTTTATCCAATCCCCACCCCTCCACCGCCAGCCTCTGGTAACCACAACTCTGATCTACGAGTTTGTTTGTTCGTTTTTGAAGTATAATTGAAGTAGAATATAATTGTTATGTTAAGTATAACATAATAGCACTATGTTAGTTCCTGGTACAAAACATAGTGATTCGATATTTCTATACATTTCAAAATGATCACCATGATAAGCCCAACTACCATCTGTCAGCATACAAAGATATTACATAACTATCGACCATATTCCCCACACTACATTTCATACCCATGACTCATTTATTTTGTAACTAGAAGTTTGTACCTCTTAATCTCCCTCACTTATTTCTCTCCTCCCCCCAGTGCCCTTCCCTCTGGGAAGCACCCATTTGTTCTCTGTATCTACGACTGTTTCTGTTTAGTTGTGTTTGTTCATTTGTTTTCTTTCTTAGATTCCATATACAAGCAAAATCATACAGTATTTCTCTTTGTCTGACTTATGTCACTTAGCATAACACCCTCTGGGTCCATCCACGTTGTCGCAGGCAAGATTTAATTTTCATGGCAGAGTAATATTCCACTGTATATAGATACCACATCTTTTCTATCGTTACTCTTTAAAAAAAAATAGCAACCTCAATGAATGTGGAATGGTATCTCATTGTGGTTTTGATCTGCATTTCCCTAATGGCTAATGACATTGAGCATCTTTTCATGTGCTTATTGGCCATTTGTATGTCTTCTTCAGGGGAACACATTCATTCAAGTCCCTTGACCAAATTTTAAGCGGGCTGTTGTTGTTGTTCAGTTGTCGGATGTGGTGGTGTTTTTTTTTAACATCTTTATTGGAGTATAACTGATTTACAGTGGTGTGTTAGTTTCTGCTTTATAACAAAGTGAATCAGTTATACATATACATATGTCCCCATATCTCTTCCCTCTTGCATCTCCCTCCCTCCCACCGTGTTTTTAATCTAGATGAAGAAATCCTTACCAAAGGCTCTCAACCAGTCAGCAGTCCAAGTAACAGTGGCCTGACTGAGCTCGTACTCACGCCACCCGCCCTATGTTTACTAGCTGCTTAATACTTAGAGCAATCACACATACCCCGCCAGAGAAGGGAGGTTAGGAGAGAATAAGCAGCTCAGTCTCACAGCAACGTATTAACGAAATAGCTCTTGAAGGCAAGGACCACCAAGGCCGGGCTGCAGACCAGGGGACTCATCTAGGGCAGGAGCTCTCACCCTGGCTCAGCCTCTCAGAAGTCCTGACCCAGCCACGCTAAAACTTCCAAGACCAGTGGGTTTCACCACCGGGCGCACGTTAGCATCACTAACCTCCAGGGCAGCTTATAACACGGGGTTTGGGACTTCCCTGGTGGTTCCGTGGTTAGGCCTCCGTGCTCTCAATTTAGGCGGCCCGGGTTGGATCCCTGGTCAGGCAACTAGATCCCGCATGCCGCAACTAAGACCCAGTGCAGACAAATATATATATATATTTTTTAATCAGGTTTGTGTAGGTCAAACCCTTCAGACCTCAGGCCCTCTATTGGTGGCGCTGGGGCAGTGATGTTTTTGAAAGGTGCTCAAGTGATTCCAAAGTGCAGTCAAGTTGACGACCACCGCTCACCAAACACCGTGACCTGACTTAAAATGCGTGCGTCCATTGGTTTTTGTTGCTGGATTGCTTGTAAGGGGGAAAAGAGCGGCACTTGCGTTTCTGTCCTTTGAGCTTTTTTTTTTTTTTTTTTTTTGCGGTACGCGGGCCTCTCACTGTTCTGGCCTCTCCCGTTACGGAGCACAGGGTCCGGACGCGCAGGCTCAGTCGCTCCGCGGCATGTGGGATCCTCCCGAACCAGAGCACGAACCCGCGTCTCCTGCATCGGCAGGCGGACTCTCCACCCCTGCGCCACCAGGGAAACCCTCCTATCAGCTTTTGATCCTGGGAGAGAGGACACCGCCTCCCAAACCCGACGCCATCCGGACGCCCGCGTGCCCCCAGGCTGCCCGCACGCGCCCTAGCTCCGCCCCCAAACGAGCTCTCCCGCCCTCCCACGACCTCGCGCCCCACGCCGCCACGTGGCCCTGCCCAGCCCCGCTCGCGTTCCCCGCCGGTGTCCCCCACGCCCCAGGTCCCCGCGCGCCCTGCTCTAAAGTAAACACCCAGGAGTGGCAGCGGCGGCGGCCGGACGGAGCAGCGCCTCCGCCCGCTTGCCGCCTCGGTGCCGCGGGCGGGTCCAGCCATGGCCGAGGGCGTGTCGGCCTCCGCATCGGGCGGCGCGGGAGGCCGGGGCCTGCACGGCGGCATCATCCAGTGGTGAGCGGGACCGCGGCGGGACCGCGGCGGGACCGGGACCGCCCCGGCGGATGGGAGGGGCGAGGGGACGAGGAAGGGGATCGTGGCTCCCTCGGCTGCTGTCCCCAGGACCTCGGACCAAGTGCCAGGGGCGACCGCCTGCGCCCCCGGGGCCCTGGTAAAAGGCTCAAAAGGACAGCCGTTCCCACGCAGGACCAGCGCTTCTTCATGCTGGCTGGGATGGGACTGGACACGTACACACGGTGGGGCAGTGTGGGTTTCCCACCTGGGACCTCCCCCTGTTGGAAACGCTTCCCGTGGGAAGCAATCCAGCCTACCCTCCACCTGGGGGCTTGTTGGTGGGCCTGGGTTTACATATACATCTGAAAGCACGAGGGCTAGGCCAGGAGAGGAAATGTTTTCTCTCAGTGTGCGATCCAGAATGGGATGTTTCCTGACTTAAAGCAAAGCAGTTTTTACCTCTAACAATGCATTCTACATTTGAGAAATTCACTGCTGGCTATTTAAATAGAGGACGAAAAAGCTGGAAAGAAAAATATCATCAGCCCTTGGGACTGATGAACTCATGGGTTTGTAGCGCTTCATAAATAGGAAAATAATTGAAACCAGTCCTAAAACATTCATTTTAGAAGGTGAATAACTATTAGATAGTTGATTACTTCGTTTTTTAAGTTTTAAGGAGTATTTCTCAAGAACGAAATACTTTCTGAAAAAGTTCAATTAGTGAAATAGAAAAATGAAGGGGAGTGTTTGTGGTTAGAACCCAAAAAGGCCTAAATGGTCACCCGTTGCCTCCAAAAGAAAATTTTTGATATATTTTCCCTTGCATAAGAGAAAAAAATGAAAAGAATAAATACCTTTAAATAATTCTAAAAATATTTTTTTAAAAAAACAAAAAACCAGAGCACACACAGTGTTTTTAGAGTGTTGCACAGCAGGACTCTATTTCTTTCACACTTAGACCCCTCAGCATATCTGCACCTTCAAGTTTCAGGTCACCATCTAGTAAATTAGAGTTTCTAGTACTTGAATAAGCCCAGAGACTCGAAAGAACGATTAGGGTTTCAGAAAATACCTAGATGTTCTCCTCAGGTCATATGTGAACTGACAGGGTGCAGGCTGCCCACAAAGAAGTTGCCCTAAATCACTTAGGATGGTATTCAGGTCTTGTGTCACAAACTCTTGTCCCTGCAGGCCTCGGACCCAGGGGGCCAGGTTATGCTCTTCAGGTGGGGGGAGGCAGGGCCATGGAGGTGAGGAGGGGCAGAGTTTCCCTTGGAAGACTGCTCTTTAGGCATCCCATCTATGAGGTGCGATGCTTGAGAGGTCATTGTGCAACCCACCTGGGTCCTTGGGCTCTTTCTTTAATCAACAGAAGTTGATAAGACTCCAGAGGAGGAATTCAGGCAAGGCTTTATTGGGACTCGCGCTACAGCAAGAGGGAGTGAAAACGAGTAACAGGTCCCTTGCTTGCTCTCCGAGGAAGGTGGGCTGTCAGGCCGGGAGGTGGGGCTTAGGTGGTGTGCCTACCCCCTTGGTGGTGCGGTGCGCAGGGATCATGTGCAGGACACTGCTTTTGCTTCCCAGCTCCTCAGAAGTGGCAGTTGGGTTTTGGCATTTTTGAATCTTCTTGTTCATAATTTGCCCCAGCTGCATGTGCAGGCAGTTACGTGTAGTCCCTTATGTCAATAGTTTCTTTGTATTCTGATGATCTGGGAGACGTTTGTCCGGGGCAAGCACTCTGGTAAGGGGTCCCAGGTACCAGCCTGTCTCAATTGGTGCTGGTGGTTTGAACATTGGCATTAAAAACGCAACTGCAACCCCTCCACGCTGGTTAGGATGTGACCATTATCAAACAAACAAAAATAGAAAATAACAAGTGTTTGTGAGGATGTGAAGACATTAGAACCCTTGTGCACTCTCGGTGGGAACGTAAATTGGTGTAGCCTCTGTGGAAAACAGGATAGTGGTTCCTCACAAAATTGAAAATGGAACCACCACGTGATCCAGCAATTCCGCCTCTGGGCATATGCCCCAAAGACTTGAAAGCAAGGATTGGAACAGATATTCGCATCCCCATGTTCAGAGCAGCGTTATGCACAATAGCCAAAGATGGAAGGAACCCAAGTGTCCATCAGCAAATGAATGGATAAACAAAATGTGGTCTATACGTACAATGCACTATTATTCAGATATAAAAAGGAAGGAAATTCTGATACAGACTGTAACATGGACGAACCTTGAAGACATTCTGCGAAATGAAATGAGCCAGTCACAAAAGGACAGATAGTATTTGATTTCACTTACATGAGGCACCAAGAGGAGAATGGTGGTTGCCAGGGGCTGGTGAAGGGGGAACGGGGAGTAGCGTTTCTGGCTGGTACAGAGTTTCAGTTTTGCGAGACAGCCAGAATTCTTTGGGTGGATGGTGATGCACCAGCAATTGCACAACAGTGCAATTGTACTGTTGTACCTTCTCAACAGAGAAGGTACTTAATGCCACTGAACTCTGCATTTAAAAATGGTACATTTTATGTTACGTATATTTTACCAGAATTAAAACGTGAACAATTTCTTAAAAACCAAACACAGCAGAGCCCCTCTGTTTGTAACAGAGCTTGGCGTCCTGGAAGGTGTTAGAAGATGTCCAAGGAGCCCAGCTTCCTGGAAGAGTGGCGGTGGGTACCGGCGCGTGAGGGGTCCAGATGCCCAGAAACAGCTCAGGCTTCTGAGTGAAAGCCCAGGGAGGGGCTGATTGTTGTCACACGCTAAAGAAACGCTCCGTTTTTAGCATATTCGTTGTTTCATCTCCCAATCAGTCCTGGTTGGGCTTCCAGTGTTCCTTAGAGACTTCAGTGCCTCTGCCACCAACTTGTGATAAGTTCTCCAAGGACAAAGAAAGGTCTCGCAAGGAGCAAGAAAGGTCCCGCTTCTGGAAACCGAAGTACTAGAAGTTTTCTGTTTCACGGACAGGAAGGATTGTAGAAATGGGGAGAGAAGTGGTCAGACCTCTGAGGAGCACAGAAGGATGAAGTGACCTGATTTCCTCTGCAGAGGGTACAGATCCAGCAGGTCGGACAGGTGGGACTCCTGGCTCAGACCTCAGGCAAAAAATCTAAATGTCACCTAAACCCTATGCACGCGAGCCAGGCTATAGACTAAATAACTGTCTCCGGCATATAAATACGGCTTTCAGATTTCTGTAGACTCTTGTGGTTCATAAGATGGAAATTTACTTTGAAAGGTACAGAATTCTCAATAGCCTTTGATCAGGCTGAATCAAAGGGTACAGTCACTCCCAGTGTTACATTTTTCTTTGTGAGGAAAAGGAGCCCTCAGAAATGTGAGAGCTGCAGGACCCGGTGTGGGTGCTCTGAAGTTGGCAGTGTTCAGATTGTCCATCACTCAAAACGAGGAGAGCGTCTTGAGGTTCTCAAGACCTTACCTGTCAGCTTCGTCTGATGGTGAGACCTGGGGAAGGTGATTATGCACCCAAGCAAGGAACTGAGTGATCTGATCGACTTCAGACTTGGACAGGCTTTATAATCATGTATCGCCAAAAACCGTATTGGTGGCTCCATGTGAAAGCAAGCCTTGGCCCGTCTCACCTGCCAGGAGTCGTGGCCAGCCCTACTGCTTGCATATCCTCATCGCAGCCCCCACCGGACCCACGTGTAGTTCAAAGTCAGGCTCACCTGCAGTAGGTGCTTCTGTGCTGCCGGTCTGCCAACGTGGATGCCTTTCTCGCTTCCATTCAGGATTTTGGAGGTGGATGTAAAAATGATAACAGTAAGAGCTGCCGTGTGCCAGCCAGTGTACCAGCCACATCCCATGCCTGGATTTCTCATCACAAAAACTCCAAGAGACGTCTCAGAGTCAGAACCTACACCTGGGTCTGTGAGCTTTGAAGCCCTGGGTCAGAGCCATGGTTGTAAGTTCCTCTGGGCGTGGAGACTAAATGCGGAAGCACGTACTCTTTAAGCTGAAGTAAAGGCACCATCTGAACATAGACGCTCTTACAGGACCTTCCACTTGTCCACTTAGTGTGTGCTGCCTCCTCCCACGGGCCATCCGTGAGATCTGGCTGTGAACTTAGGGGAGAAGATGAAAGGCCCTAGGCTGACTCTCCTGGAGCTGCAAAAGTACCAAGCATTGACGCTGGGCTCACGGCCAGGAGGCAGCCCTTTCTCTGAGTGTGGGCGGAAAAAAGACTCTGGTCCTGGACCTTGGTGGGATATCATTGATGGTATAATTTGGTCTTAATTGTCCACCCAGATGGCAGTCAGACTCAGCAGTGTCATTTTGAAATAGGAGGACAAGAGGCCCAGAGCACATGAATTTCAGTGACAAGGAAGAACAACTGGCAAAAGTTTACACTCAAGCTCATTTTGGAGAGTATTTTGCACATTTCTTTTTTAAGGAGACCATTCCATGACTACCTCAGAAGTAGCTATGAATAAACAAAAGTGAGCTTGCACTTAATGTTGGTCACGTTTTGCTGCCCCTCCCCAACTTAGCCAGTGTTTTCCTGTGACACTTCATGTGTCGGTTTTTGTTTTTTTTGTTTTTTTTTGCAGTACGCAGGCCTCTCACTGCTGTGGCCTCTCCCGTTGCGGAGCGCAGGCTCCGGACGCGCAGGCTCAGCGGCCATGGCTCACGGGTCCAGCCACTCCGCGGCATGTGGGATCCTCCTGGACCGGGGCACGAACCCACGTCCCCTGCATCGGCAGGCGGACTCTCAACCACTGCGCCACCGGGGAAGCCCTACATGTCGGTTTTTTATATGTCGCCAAATGTCTTAATAAAATAAATATCAGTATCTCGTGGATCTGTGAATTTGCCCCACACACCACCAGTGACATTACCCTGTGTTCAACCGTGAAGCAAATAAATGGTGCCCCAGCAGCTGTAATTAATCTATTGTGAGGTGTCCAAAGTGTCAGGTTCCCACCCTGATGCTATGGGAAGGTCTCAGAAAATCCCCTCCTTGGGCTTGGACTGGGTTGAATGGTGTCCCCCCCAAAATGCATGTCTGTATGGAATATCAGAACGTGACTTTGTTTGGAAATAGGGTCTTTGCAGATGTAACCAGTTAAGAGGAGCCCCCACTGGATTAGAGTGGGCCCTAAATCCAGTGATGGGTGTCTTTATAAGAAGAGATGAGGAGGGACCTCATCTCTGGTGGCTCAGTGTTCAGAATCCGCCTGCCAACGCAGGGGACACAGGTTTGAGCCCTAGTCCGGGAAGATCCCACATGCCGTGGAACAACTAAGCCTGTGAGCCACAACTACTGAGCCCGTGAGCCACAACTACTGAGCCCGTGAGCCACAACTACTGAGCCCGCTCGCCTAGAGCCCCCTGCGCTCTAGAGCCCACGAGCCACAACTACTGAGCCCGCTCGCCTAGAGCCCATGCTCCGCAACAAGAGAAGCCACCGCAATGAGAAGCCCGTGCACTGCAGCAAAGAGTAGCCCCTGCTCACCGCAACTAGAGAAAGCCCTAGTGCAGCAACGAAGACCCAACTCAGCCAAAAAAAAAAAAAAAAAAGAAGAGGCGAGGAGACGAGGAGACAGCCAGGTGAAGTCGAGGGCACTAGAGTGATGCGTGTACAAGCCAAGGAATGCCAGGGGTTTCTGGCAGCCACCAGCAGTCAGGAGGAAAGTGTGGAGCACACGCTTCCGCGGTGCCTCTGGAAGGAACCAACTTGGCTGACACCTTGATTTGGACTTTCAGCTTCCAGAACTGTGACAGAATATATTTCTGTTGCCTTAAGCCACCTGGCCTATGGTAATTGGTTACCTGAGGAAACCAATACAGGGCCACAGCTTCCCCTCACCCCGCCGTCCACCATATGTTGGCTTTTTCTCCTTCCAGGAAGCAGATGGGGTTAATAACTGTGGTCTCCTGCTCTCAAGGAAAGTAAATGTAGGCCTCAGCCTGCCTCAGCCCAGAAAATAAGCTGTAGGTCATCAGTGAGAAAGGAAGAGATGCATTGTTGGTAAATTCCCTGTTAAAGAATTCTTCGGTGTTTAAAAACTGTGCTGGCTTGCTTTATGTATTTCTTTAAAAGAATGAAGAGAAACCTGCCAGTCTGTCCCCAGCCAGAAAAGGGAAGGCTGTGATTGGGTGTCAGTGCGGACCACACCTTGTGAGCCCAGTCACCTGCACTACCTGCCCCCTCACTCCCATCCTGCTACTGGAACAGACACCTGGCTGTCCCCTCGGGCCTGAACTCTGGGCTGTGAGCCACGGGCACAGCCCCTCGTTGCCAGGGGACCCCACCTGCCCCGGGGCCCAGGAACATTTGGGCCATTGAAGGTTCCACCCCGAGCAGGGGCCTGGGGGCTGCAGATCACATCTGAACGCTACCGAGCTCTGCGCCCAACGGGAAGTAAAGGGCAGGGAGGGCGGCCTGCCTCTCTGTCCCTGAGTGTCTTCCATCTTCCATCTCATTACAATTTAAAGAATCAAAATGTAGTGGCCCTGCCCTAAATCACTGGGGTTTAACAGTCCTGCAAATGACTGCTTCAGGGGTGGGGGGAGGTGGGAGGAGCTGTGCACACCTGTCCTGTGTCCTAGGAAGCCACATGGGCTCCAGCTGTCACCTGCAGGGGTGATCGACTCTACAAGGGGTGGGAGGGGGGGGCATTGTTTTGTGTTTTAGCGAGTAAATC
Organism: Platanista minor; assembly: GCA_004363435.1. NCBI lineage: Eukaryota > Metazoa > Chordata > Mammalia > Artiodactyla > Platanistidae > Platanista > Platanista minor. The sequence continues at coordinate 49,023 of RJWK010002621.1, forward strand.
TCTACATCACAGTGAGAGACCTTGGCTGCCACCTTTACAAAGTTAGGTGAAGCAGCGTCTGCTGAGCCCAGTAATTTGGGCTTCTTGTGAATATGCCTGTACGCCAGAAAGATTTAAAAACAACAACAAAGGCTCACCATAGTCTAAATCAATATTCTTAACTCTGGGCTGAGCGCATTACAGATGCCGATGGGTGAGACTTTGCATTCGATAAAGGAAGCATATTTCATTTTGTTGGGTCCCTTGCTTGTGTCTGTCCCACTCCAGGAAAACTGATGCCAGCCTTCTTCTCCCTCCCTGCCCCCAGGCTGGTTGACAACTTCTGCATCTGCGAAGGGTACAGTGTGCCTCGCTGCCTCATGTATGAGATCTATGTGGAGACCTGCGGGCAGAATGCTCAGCACCAAGTCAACCCAGCCACGTTTGGGAAGGTAGGTTGTGAAGATAAAAATACAGGTCCACTGAGTAAAAAAAGCACGCAAGTTAATGACGAGGAAATGCTGGGATTTATTTGGGTCTGATGGCTTCTCAGTGGATAAAGCTGGCTTCACCCTGGGAACCAGCGTGATGGCTAACACACATCCTCATCTCCATCTGAAAGCCATTCCGTCCTTTGTCCATACTTCATAGTGAGGGGCCAGGAAAGTTCAAGGATGGGGTGGCATTCACCCAAGGGAATGCAGCTATGGCAGCCTCAGATACCCGCAAGTCTCAGCCAGGCTTGCTGGGCCATTATTCCCTGCATAGAAATGCCATAGCTCAGGACCCCACAAGCTCAAAGAGCCACTTTGTGGTGTCAGACAGCTTATGCTTCCCACAGTTCGGTTGTTCCTAGAGAACTCACGGGCACTCAAAGGTTTCCTCTGGAGGTTAAGAACTCTGTCAGGGGTTTGTTTAGACCATGCAATACACAGCAAATGTTAGCGCAAGGATGGCCTATCTGAGACCCTCCACATCTAACAGATATTTATTGAGCAGCTGCTATGTGCCGGCACTGTCTTAGGTGCTGAGTGTACAACAGTGAACAGAACAGAGAAAAATTCCTGCCTTTACTGCATTTATTATATTATAGTTGAGGAAGATAAAGAAGATAAAATATATAGTCTCTTGGGTGGTATAAATGCTAAATGGAGCAGAAGAAGGAAAGGACTGTGTGTGTATTTTAGGGGAGGACTTGTAATTTGAGGGAAGGCAAACAGGGAAGCCCTCCCTGAGAAGTAACATTTGAGTCCAGATTTCCAAAAGATGAGGCAGTGAGTATGGGGCTATATAAGCAAGGAGCAGTGCAGACAGAGCCAGTGCAAAGGCCCTGAGGCAGGAGGGGGCTCAAGTAGCAAGGAAGCTGCAGTGGCTGGAGGGCAGAGACCAGGGAGAGACAACTCAGGGAGGTGGGAGGAGCCCAGGTGTGCAGGGAGTGGACAGGCATGCAGCAGTGGATGTCGTGAGAAGGGGTCAAAATCTGGGTGTATTTGGAAGACAGAGCCAATACGATTTGTTGATGGAAAGAATTAATAGAATCCCGGGGCTTAATTGTTATTAAATTAACAGCAATAACTTTCAATCGTATATTGCATCGTATTTATTTTCAATCTGGTTTTCTGGAATAGACAGACATCCACTCAGAACAAGTTAAAAGGAGAATTTTTTTAAAGGGATATCTCATTTAATCCAACTGCAAGAAGTTTGACTGGGCCTCATAGAATTTAGTCCAGTACTACCCAATAAAAATGTAATAGGAGCCATAGATACAATTTTAAATATTGTAGAGCCTCATTTTAAAAGTTTTTTTTAAGGTGAAATTAATTTTTTATAACCTTTAAATTCAATCCAAAATATTCAAAATACTATCTTTCAACATGGAATCAGTATTTAAAAATGAATGCGTTGTTTCTTGCATTCTATTCTTTGTGCTAGATCTCAAAAATCCGACACGTCGTTTTACATGTACAGCCCATCTCAATTCGGACCAGCCACATTTCAAGTGCTCAGTGGCCACATGTGGCTGGTGGGTCCCCTCTGAGACAGCCCATGACTAGATTCTATGTCACCAGGCATCTCCTCTCTCTCCCTCTGGTGTATCCGTATGTAAACCACTGGGACACTGCTTCTCCACACTGGGCTGCTCCAGGCCCCTTCCCAGAAGCCAGCTTCTGCCACCGCTTCATGACTTCCCAAGGTGGCTGCTTGTCCTGTGCTTCCCGTGATGCTGTCCGTGACCACCTGCCCCAGGGTCCCACACTGTAATGGTCTTTAGGCGAGAGAGGTCCACAGGAAGGACAGGTGGGTGGGAGGAAATAGTTGGCATCTTTGAGGCTTTGTCTTGTGTCACAGCCATCAGCAGAGGCTGGTAGCATTAGAAGTCAAGGAACAAACCAGGAGTGATTACGGTGGGGGGTCCCCACAGCCAGTTACAGTGCTTGGGCAGCAAATCTGGTCTCCTTCTTTATGGGTCGGTCCTCTTTCCACCTGCTATTCCCTCAAAAATATCCTGGACTTCCAAGAGAACTTGGAGGTCACTGGTCCAACTCCACATCCAATGCAAGAGCCCTTCAAAAGCACCCCTGGCTGGGAGCTTTTATGAGAATAAAATGCCCTCTCCGGGCAGAGACAGCCATGGGGTCTCGGAGCTGGGAGGGGGCAATGCGTTTCTGCAAAGAGGAAGCTGCTCTTCCTCTGGGCAGACACGGTCCCTCCCCGGGATCCATGCTTGGCAAGCAGAGCACAAGCGGATGGAAAGCCACCCGACTCCCTGCAGGCCTGGGGACAGCTCACAGCCTGCAGGATCAGAACGCTGCAGGGGCCACCTGGCCGGTGCTGAAATGAACTGGGGGACAAGCCTGCTCACGGCCGCAGAGATGCCAGTTCAACCTCCTCCCCCTCCCATCTTTCCTCCCTTCCTTCTTGCTCCTTCTTTCTCAGTGGTCCTCAGTGGACGGAACGGAATTGGTTCATGACACGCTCTTACCTTCGATCTACTCACAGCCTGATTCCCTCTGGTTCTTTCGTTGTTTTTAACAATGTTATAAGCATCTGTGAACCCACCGCCCCGTATGAACCACATGGCCAGATCCCTGTATCCCATCTCCCTGCCTTCCCCACTGGTGGGGACCATCAACCCCTTCATTGTTATCTTGCCTTTTTTAAAAAGAGTTTTAGTGCATTTGTATGTCTTTCTGGTTTTGTTTTCTTTTTTTGACCTTTGACCCCCTTCACCCATTTTGACCACCCCCATCCCCGACCTCTGGCAACCATCGGTCTGTTCTCTGTTTCAGTGAGAGTGGTGTTTTTGTTTTTGCTGTACTGTTTGTTTTTACATTACATATATAAACAAGATCATACCATCTTTGGCTTTCTCTGTCTGACTTATTTTATACAATGTATTTCTTTTAAAGGCCCATTTTTTTATTTTTGTGGCTTAACTTTTTAAAAAGGAGGGTCATGTTATGTGTCATCTTTTGGGACTTGTTCCACTTATTATTATATCAAGATTCCTCTACATTCATTTGACTGTTGTGTAGTAAGTAGTTCAGCTTACCCATCTTCTCTCCCTTTGATGAGTATTTGGGTTGTTTCCCAATTTTGCTGTCGTGAACATTCACATGTGTATCTCCTGCTGCGCACGTGGAGATGTTCTCTTGGGTGCGTGTATCCAGGGGTGAACTTGCAGGCTGACGGGCTGTGTGACTGTGACGTCTGGGGATGGGACCAGATCCTCTTCTGAAGTGATGGCTCTTCCGTTGCCCTCCCACCGGCAGTTCTGTAGATTCCAATGATGTTTCCAAAACGCTGACATTTTTAGACCCATTTCTCTAGCCACAGTGGTCATCCCTGAAACACAGTCATTGGTGGAAGCTCTGCACTTTGGCTAATCATAAAATAGGGAGAGGAATCTTCTAATGCGGCAGCTGCTCAAATATTGGAAACAATTGTTTAAACCTTCGTGTCTTCCCTTCATTTGAATACTCTTGGGTCCCAAAGTTTTACTTCCCTGACCACTTGTTTCATTTTGACCTCAATTTATCGGTGTTTCTCTTCAAAGGTAGGTTCCCCACGGGTACAACCCAGTGGCTCAGGAGGGCTCAGAGGGCGGGGCTCTTAGTTTTCTTTTTTAACTTTCTGGGCTACTGTTGGCTTTCTTGCTTCCATGCCACTCTGCTGGTTTCGTTTTAAGCTTGTGATCCAAAAAACAGGAAAAAAAAAACCCTCAGGAATTTTTTCCACACGAATTAAAAGTAAGCTAGCCCTCCCTCCCAAAACTGCTTTATAAACTGTAAAGCACTCCATGTAGATACAATATGATGTCCTTGTTATCAGACTGTGGTCATTGTGACCGTGGGAACCCAAGAGTGGCTGTTCTCTTATTCCCAGTTGCAGCTCCTTAGTGCTGACCTGCTGTATCTTCTAGACTCATAGTCATCCAGCCGCCTCAGCCTGCTGAAGCCCACACGTGGGAATAGCACATCTCTTATCCCTCCTTCAATAAATCAAAAGCAATGTGGACACGTGCAAGGTGTTAGGCTCTGGAGCTCGCTGGGTGTCTCTGGCAGGTTTTCCAACCAGCCAGGAATTTCCCCCGGCTGTCTTATCACTCAGCCCACATTTTGTCCTTTCTTCACTAGGCACATTGGGGCACTTCCTCAAGGGCTTTGCTAGTCTGGGTATCCTGGCACTAAGCCGTTTCCTTATCTGGCAGCCTTATCAGATGGGAGTGGGGTGACTTGAGCTTGACACGTCTTGGTTCTGGATGATCTCTACGTCCTTTTTTTAAGAAATCAAAGGCTCCTTTTCAAAACCTCTCTTAGATTTTCTTCTAAGTGGTTTCCCCTCAAGGGCAGTCCTACTGCAGGGTGTTCTGAAAAAAGAGTTAAAAAGAGCCTCCAGTGCGTGACCGTGGGCATTTGTCTAGTATATATATATATATATATTTTTTTTTTTTTGCGGTACGCGGGCCTCTCACCGCTGTGGCCTCTCCCGTCGCGGAGCACAGGCTCCGGACGCTCAGGCTCAGCGGCCACGGCTCACGGGCCCAGCCGCTCCGCGGCACGTGGGATCTTCCCGGACCGGGGCACGAACCCACGCCACCAGGGAAGCCCCGTCTAGCATTTTTGATCTTCGTACTTCCCTTCGAATCCATCCCGCAAGACACTGAGGTCCTAGCTTTCCATTCTCGTTGGGAATTTGCCCGAAGAATGAGGCAATTCAGTGGTGCTGGTCTTGGAAAGGGACCCTGAGCTGCTGAATCTGTGATTCAGTGGAGGAGGGAGAGGAAGGGGAAAAGGATGTGATCCCAAAGCTTGTTTACAAGAGACACAGCAAAATACCCTCTTCTCATTTCCTGCCTCCCCCCTGGGATTGGGGTTGATTCCAGATTCCACACCAAGTTCCTGTGCAGATGTTGGGGTGTTTCTTGCTCTGCTCGGCAGCCCCGGGTATATGACAGGTCATCTCACTCCCAGTGCAAGTGATGGCTGATGTGGATGAGGACATTTCCCAAAGGCTGACTTCCTTTTTTTTAAAGTAACATTTCCTGATGTTTTTCTGATTATGAAAGAACACATTCCCTTTACAGAAGATGCGGGAATTTGAGAGAAGGGCATAAAAGAAGAAGCTAAATGCCGGCTGCGGCCTCCCTGTCCAGAGATGCAAGCCCACGTGGGGTTTATTTGCAGGCCCCCGACACACTCACACACATGTGCCAGCAGGAGCGGGGAGCGATCACAGAGGCCTCTCTGTTTGTTTCCCACGTCCCTTCGGTCCTGCCCACGCGGTGGTTCTTCCTCCCTCCTGACGGAGCATCTGAGCAGGCAGCCTGACCTCTCTAGAACTCCTTGGGTGACACAGAGCCCCACTGTCCTTCTAGTTTACCAAACAGTATCCGTCTGACGCTTCCGATGTCCAGCCCCATATAACGTGCAAACTCTGAGCTGGGTTGAACGTGGAATCGCCTCCGCAGTCCTCCAGCAAGCTTTCTCGCCAGCAGAGGACTCGTTGCGGGGCTCTTCTCTCCCTCCCTCCCGTTCTTCCTACCGTCTTGCTGGGTGTTGGTTGGACCCTGTGGGAGGGGAAAGTAAAAGTGGCTGCAAAGTTTCTACTGCACAGCTTCACACGTTGGGAGGCCAGGCAGACCCTCATCTCCTGGTGCCTTTGTTGGCTTCTGCAGGGCAGCCCTTGGGAATGTCCTAGAATGCATCCCTGGCCTTGGTGAATGACTCTGAAGACTGACTGCCCATCCTGGAGGCCCTTGCTGGGCAGAGTCTGGGCTCTCCCACCTGTCAGCTCTTTATCACGGGTGACTAGTGTCTGGCCATCGAGACTTCTCAGCCACTCTTGGCCTGAACAGGCTGTGGGCGTGCTGAGCCAGGGCAGCAGCCGTGCCCCTGTGCCTTCCCCACAAGGCCACTGGCTGGCCAGCCATCTCTCGTCCACCCAGAGTCGTCTGCCCAAGCCAGACACTGACTGCGAGGGCCTCACGATCGGCCCTTCAGGCAAATCTGTGAACCCCCTTCCCCTGGGCCCCGGGTGACTGGACCATCCCGTCCTGCACACCCTTCATAGGTCAGGGAGTGGTCTTGCTGCAAGACACCCCCTTGCACATCCTCCTTGTCCTCCTCGCTCTGTCTCATGGTGGGTGATTTGAGTCGAGGACTTTTTAGAATTTTACAGCCACATTTTAGCTGAAAGCCTGAAGGTGCAAGTCCCCTGGCAGGGGGTGTCTCACAGTTCACCTTGCTGTCTGCCTCTGTCTTCATGCCCCAGCCTCTTGTGTAGACACTACAAGGATGGATGGACTGAAAGATCAACGTGTGGATGGATGGATGGACAGGTGGGTGGTCAAACAGGTGGATGGACAGACAGACAGGTAGCCCTAAGCCTGGAATCAGACTAACTAGTCTGTAATCCTGGGCAAGTTATTTAACTTTTCTGTGCCTCAACTTTGTCATCTGTGAAACGAGAATATTCATAATGTTAATAATAGTACCTCCTTCATGAGAGGCTTTTAAGAAATTAATTAGAGAAACACACGTAGAGAGAATTGGACAGTGCTGGTACACAGGAAGCAACTGAGGGCCGTTAACTTTCATAATTATGTACATACATATTTTCACTTAGAATGTCATAAACATTTTCACATTAAAATATTTCTAAATGCATGGTGTAGAATGGCTGTGAAATATTTTTTTGGTTGTTCCAGAATTCATTTAACCATTTTCCTTATTGGAAATTTATGATGTTTATAATTTTTCTCTATTCTGAGTAACATAAGTCTCCCTCTGTATCTGGTAATTTCCCTCAGAGAGATTCTAGACAGTTGTAAGCCCACGTGATAGTTCTTGATATTCTTACCCAAATCCATAATATCCTTGACCTAGGGAATTTATTGGGTAAGAACTACATTTAGCTGTTTCAGCTTGCATTTACTGTATGGTTAGGGAGGGTGAGTCCTTTGGCGTGTGATTTGGTTATGTGTATCCATCACGTATGCACATTATTATCTGATCACTTTCTATTGGGGTATTAGTGTTTTTCCTGTTGATTTATGTGAACTCTATATACTAGGTAGATAAGTTTTTTTTACTAATTACATCTTTTGGAAATAATCATCTCAGTTGCTTTTTAAATTTTAACTGTGGTGTTCCCGATTATAAAACGAAATCACAGGATAGTCTGGGGTTGGAAATAGTAAAATAAGACATGTGGATTACTGTCCTGCCAGGCAACTGGGAATTTGTTTCTGCTTCTCCCTCCAAAACACCAGATGATATGCCAGGGCCTTGAATCTGAGCCTGCTGCATGCTTGAGGATAATTCTTTTCGGTAGCTGTTATTTTACAGCTAGACCTAGAGGGAAGGTTTTCAGTGATTTTCTCAAGAGAAGATGAAATGGTCAATCTGTGGTTGAAAGTAGGAACTTCTGGCTCCGAATTCTGCCTTTAGACGTGTAAAACTCCTGTTGTTATTTATTTTCGTCGTACGTTCTGGTTCTCCTTCCCTGAAGGAGCCTCGATTTGGCCTCATGACCTCAATGTGCCAAGACCGGCCTCTCCGTCCCTAACTTGTGCCTTCCCACCTGGGCTTGGGCGGCTTCCTGGAGGAAGAGGTGGGGCCTGGCGCCAGCCAAGATAAACGCTTCAAGACACTGTCAAATCCTGCTGCTTTTGGAAGCTAAGAATAAAAAAAGGAGGAAGGCAGAAGCGGAGGCTGAGTGACTAAGGAGCAAATTGTAGAAAATCACAGAAATCGTTACATGACAGCTTGGAACATCCTGCCTTCCTGCTTTGTATTTTGTGTAATTTTACCACAATTATTTTTGTAATTTTACAACAGACATCCACTTGGATACCACGCTTGTCATGGACCTGTGAACGACCTGTAAACCTGTAAAAAAAACCCAGACTTCTGGTTTTTTTAAATGTAGTTGGTCATAGACATCATATAAGTGCTGTCTAACAAAACATACATCAGAAAGGTGGTGGGGTTTGGGACTTCCCTGGCGGTCCAGTGGTTAAGACTCCGCGCTCCCAATGGAGGGGGCACGGGTTCGATCCCTGGTCGGGGAACTAAGATCCTGCATGCCGCATGGCACGGCCAAAAAAATAAAAAAGGATAAGATAACGGAGAGATGAAACGTTGAGTCAGAAGTAGCTCTGTTATTCAATATTTAACAGCATTTGCTAACAAAACCTTTAAAATGAAAAAATTAGGTAAACAAATGAATAATAAAAAAAGTGAAAATGCCAAAATCACATTGGAAAAAAGAAACTAGTAAAATCATGGCAAACTCGCATGCTGGACTATTTTGCGGTGTTAGTATTGAATACCTCCCTGTTTTCAGAGGATTTTTAACGACAAGGAGAAGTGCTTATGGTACAAGTTGGAGGGAAGAAAGTGGAAAGCAGAGCTGCAGACGTGCTAATTGTGCGATGCTGGTATTTCCTATGTGGACCCACAGAATCCATGTACACAGTGAGGCTTTGGAAGAAAGATGGGAATGAACCACATTGAGGTTTACATGGCAGTATCCCTCTGAGTGGTGTGTTTCCTTCTTTATACTTGTCTGACTTTTCCAAATTTCAGTTACATATATTTTCTTAATGATCAGAAAAGAGGGAATACGGTTTAAATGTGGTAAGAGACGAAGCTGGAAGTTCTATTTCTAAATTTTCAAACTGCAACTTTAAATCTGGCTTATTTTTTTAGCTCATGCACTTGGTTTTCCCTCATCTTGGCACCTGGAGGCTGGGCACAAGAGGAAGTGCCAGGTAGGTTGATCATTTTTGTTTTATTATTTTTTTAAATAACACTTAATTCTTAAAAGTTAATATGTGCATAATAGGAAACCAAAAAACAAAGTCATCCATAATCACAAGCAGTTAGTTTGTTTTATTTTAAATGTTAAAAACACACATTTTGAAAAATCACAAAATGGGTGACCAAAGAAGTGCAAAACTAGGGCTTCCCTGGTGGCACAGTGGTTGAGAGTCCGCCTGCCAATGCGGGGGACGCGGGTTCGTGCCCCGGTCCGGGAGGATCCCACGTGCCGCGGAGCGGCTGGGCCCGTGAGCCATGGCCGCTGAGCCTGCGCGTCTGGAGCCTGTGCTCCGCAACGGGAGAGGCCACAGCAGTGAGAGGCCCGTGTACCGCAAAAAAAAAAAAAGAAATGCAAAACTAAACAAACGATAAATATCAACTCTTACCAAAGAGTTCCCGTAATTATATGAAATTCCCAGTGCCTGATATAATTCAGGTGATGCCAGGACCAAATATGAGTCTCTATCTTCTTGAGAGATTTTGTTAAAATACATAAGTCACAGTGTATTTTTCTGTTTCTGACACTTCCAACGTTTAGACACGTAAATGTCTAATTGTTGAAATAGTTAAGTAACTATATCCCTAGAACAATAAAACTGTTTTAATTACTCCTTGAACTAAAATTTCTAAGCGTTCATCTAATTCACATATTTGGATTCTATTCAGGAGACAGAAGGTACCTGGGTGATATTTTTAACTTGAAAGGAAATTCCAGTGTTATCGGGTGCATCCTGTTATAATTGTCACTCAGTTATCATTGTTATTTGTTGTTTGTTTTAAATCAAGAAAAATCAGGAGAAATCAGTGAGATGAGGAAATCAGTAAGAAGGGATGGAAGCCAGACTAGGGAAGGAGCCTGCCACCCTTGAAGGAGTGGAAGGCATGGAAGAGTTTGCCAAACTAAACACTGGGCAACAGTTAATTTGAAAAAATTTTGTTGGGCTGCTAGGAGCCCATACGAGCTGCTGCCTTTCCCTAGCTCAGCAGAGGAGGAACCAACCTTCCTACTGGGGGTCTGAGAACCAGAGTCCATTCAGCAGAGGGGACACTGGCATCTATCCACCTCCCTTTGAGAAAGTCAATGGCGGAGGCAACCGGAGGCTTTCCCTGTGGCATCTCTTTAAGTTTCGAGTGTCATAAGTCGGGAAAACAGAGGAGAATATCTGCTAGCCCGTTTCAAAGTTGATGCATGTGAAATAATATGAAATTGTCCACCTAAAAGAGCTTGGTCAGGCCGCATGACTGATTAGCTTTTCCTAATAAATGGAGTCAATGATGAAACCCAGAGAAGAACTCTGTCTTCCTTGGCTAGTCTGTTCTGTGTCTCCTCTAAAGCACACCAGTGGTTTGACATCATCTTGAAGACAACCTTTATTTTTCAGGTATCATTACGACGGCATCTGTATCAAGAAAAGTTCTTTCTTCTATGCCCAGTACTGCTGCCTTCTGGGTGAAAAAAGATATCACAGGTTAGTACCTGTCATTTAGGTATTTTGGTCATAGGTCACAGCCTGGTCAATATTAGCAGCGTTCGTACTTTGGTTGAACCTAACTGGCTTTTTGGCTGTTGTGCCATTCATCCTTCTTAAGGACGGAAGCACACACATCACATCACCATGCCTCTGACACGGGCCACGTCGTTGGCCAGAGAAATGCATATCGCGTTCGTTTCCTCGGCTACTGTTCGTTTTCATCCTCATCTCAGTTGCCAAAGCCGTTTTGCACAAAGTCTTTGTCCTTCTCGACCCCTCTGTCAGATTTGACAGAATTAGCCACTTCCTGCTCAGAACTTCCTCTAGCCCTCAGGACTCTGCGTCATCCAGTTCCTTCCCCAGAATGAGCCCTTCTTGGTCTCCTTATCCCTCCCCACCCCCCCAGGGCATGCATCTCCCTGCGATCCAACCCTTCATAATCCATGATGCTCTTCCCACACTTTGGCCCCAAGACACCTCATCCCTTTCTGTCTTCCACCTGTCTCTCTGTCCGTCGATGACTGCTCCTTCTAAATCACTTCTGCTTCTCTGCACCTCTCCCACCTCCTAGGCTTTCCTGTCTGGCTGTGCTACTGGACATTTCCATCCAGAAGACCCACTGGTACCTCACACTGAGGATGCAGAAATTTAACTTCATTCTCTCCCTCCAATCACCTCTGCCTCTTGACGTCCCTATTTCCATCTGTGATCCCAATAGATAGAACCTGTGCAGAGTGTCACCCGAAAGCCATCCCTGACTCCCTCAGGTCACAGGTCCTGTTAATTCTTCCCTTTCGGGTCTCCTGACCACTCTTCATGGTTACTGATGTTTCCTTGAAGCCCTGGTCATCTCACATCAAGATTATTTCCGTGGATCCCACGTGACCTCCCTCTCCTCAGCCTCACCTCTGTGTAAACAGAGCCGTGAGTAAAGCAACTACACTCCAGTAAAAATTAATTTAAAAAATTCAATTAGAAGTATAATAATAAATAAATAAATGGAAGGAGTAAGAAAATAATTGATAATCTTGATTTGACAAAACTTAAAACTTCTTTATCTTAAATAATTTAAAGGGAAATTCCATGTATCTATGGGCCACATTCTTATAATAGATATAATTTAACAAATATAATACTTAATAGCAAAATATTCATGTTAATCCACATGAAGGCTGAGAAGCCAGCAGGACCAAAACCAAAAAGAGACGTTTAAAAAAGAGAAATATGAATTCCGAAACATATCAAGAAGCCTTAATACCTTAAGGCATTCTATGAAAACTGGTTTTGTAACACTACTCATTAATATAAATACCCCTAAATTTCAAAATAAGTAAATAAATAAATAAACACAACTGTGAGACTAACCTCCCCACAATTCTGCATTTTCTTTGTCTCTTTCTTGCTCAGAAACACTCAGGACCGTTTGCTCTTACCTCCTGCGTGAAGCCTACGCACCCCCCTTTCCCAAACTGGTGTCCACCCCCCAGATCCTTCCTACTGCACCTTCCGACCCTGTTGCCAGTTTTCTCCCCCGTATAAACTGCTGGTTTCAGCCATATTCACTTTCCTCTGAAAATGTCAAATGCTGTTCTGTCTTTGCTCCTATCATCCTGTCCTTGAATGATGTCATTCCTTCTTCTCTCTGCCTCGTTGGACCTTCCTGAATCCTGTCCCTTCCCTGGGACATACCTCAGGGACCACCTGCTCCAGGGAACTGTCCTCAGCAGCCCCAGCTCTAGGGAAGACCCCCTCCTCCACTGCCCCACGCCGCTCACTGGCTGTCGACCCAGCTAGCGTTTCCTCTTAATTCATACATTGTTCATGGAGCTTTCACGTGACATAAATAGAGGACCACATATCCAAGTAGCCAGGGTCAATTTTACCTTCTAGCCCAGCATAATGATTAAGAGGGCCCCTTTCACTCTCCAAAGGGTTCTAGTGTGGGCAAGAAACTCTAACGAATCATATGATCACCTTGTGTATAAGGTACCCTGTGTTGTGAGGCAGCGGCCGAGGGGGAGCCATGGGGAACCACCCGTATGGGTAAGACGTGGACCCTTCTGTCTGATGGCTTCATAGAGGAACTAAATGTACATTCCGCTTGATAGCAAGTATAACGTGATGGGTGTCGGAAGTGTATACAAGGTCCTGTGAGAACTCAGAGGTGGAGAGCGCACGTCTTGGGCCAGGGGATCAGAGGGGCCTGGGAGGGAGGCGTGCTTTGAATGAAGCTGTGAAGGACAGAGTGTTGACGGGTGGAGAGGGAGGCGGGAGGGAGAGGTTGTCCAGGCCCAGGGAGGGAGGTGAGCATACACAGAGGTGCGATGGCAGAGGCTCCCCGCCATGCAGGGTGCGGAGAGGGGAAGGGACTTGAATTCGATGCTGGGGGTGGGGTGTCTGTGAGCCTTTGGAGTCGTCCTCTGGGAAACAGGGTTGTGTCATCATGGGAATCTCTGCAAGGCCAGGAACCATGGAGCTTGTTTTATCCCCAACATTGCCTGGAAACACAGTGTCGGCCCTGCAATAGCTGTTGAAGAATGAAAAACTTGGAATTAAGGTTTAAAGAGACTAGACTGGAAGGAGAGAGTGATAGTGGCCAGGAAGTGGTCCTCAGTCACTGTGATGCGCGCCTGGACCAAAAAGAAGTCAGAGCTGCAGGACCCTTCGAAGGCAGTGTCTTTGGACGGTTGAGCCTGTGTCCACAGATGGTGGCAGGGGTGACTTAGGCCAGCCCATCCCACCGAAACCTCGACCTCAACCTCAAGTTGCGTCCTTATTACCTGCTTCTCACCAGTTCCTCCTCTTACATCCATTATTCAGCCCTTAGTCACAAAGGTGGAAAAGTGAGAGCAGCAAAAATAGAGAAGTTAGGGAAGGGAATCGGAAGGATGAGAGATTTGTTTCAGTCATAGCTGGACCTTTCCTTGCGCAAAGGGGATCTCTCACTTGTGTGAGAGTGTGTGTCTTTGTCTTTGTGTGTGTGTGTCTTTGTTTGCCCAGAGCACCCAGCACACGGTGTGGAGAGCCCTGCATGTGCCCACGTACACACACACACAAGGAAAACAACCAACAGGGCAAGAACTGTGCAGGGGTGAGAGGCCGTTAGTGTCCTGAGGCCTCTGCATCGATGTCACAGAGAGGGGGGGCTGGATCGGGTCTTTGTGGGGGAAAAATAGGCTTTACCCTAATCGAGGGAGAGGAGGGCTTCAGGGGACAAAGGTCAGGACAAGGATGACATTGGTTTATTCTGGAGATCAGCCCAGCAGCAGGTGCTTTTAATGTCCTGCGCTCCACACGTGTCTGATAATAGATAAACTCTAAAGTCTTGGCCAATTAAGAGATTTTTTTTTTTTTAAAGCATTAAGGTTTTTTTTTTTTAATTTTATTTATTTTTTTATACAGCAAGTTCTTGGTAGTCATCCATTTTACACACATCGGTGTATACGTGTCAATCCCAATCTCCCAGTTCATCCCACCACCACCTCCCGCCACTTTCCTTGGTATCCATACGTTTGTTCTCCACATCTGTGTCTCAATTTCTGCCCTGCAAACCGGTTCATCTGTATCATTTTTCTAGGTTCCGTGTATGTGCGTTAATATACAATATTTGTTTTTCTCTTTCTGACTTACTTCACTCTGTATGACAGTCTCTAGATCCATCCACGTCTCTACAAATGACCCAATTTCGTTCCTTTTTATGGCCGAGTAATATTCCGTTGTGTATATGTACCATATCTTTATCCATTCATCTGTCCATGGGCATTTAGGTTGCTTCCATGACATGGCTATTGTAAATAGTGCTGCAGTGAACACTGGGGTGCATATGTCTTTTACAATTATGGTTTTTTTCTGGATTTATGCCCAGTAGTGGGATTGCTGGGTCATATGGTAATTCTATTTTTAGATTTTAAGGAACCTCCGTACTGTTCTCCATAGTGGCTGTATCAATTGACATTCCCGCCAACAGTGCAAGAGGGTTCCCTTTTCTCCACACCCTCTCCAGCATTTGTTGTTTGTAGATTTTCTGATGATGCCCATTCTAACTGGTGTGAGGTGATAGATACCTCATTGTAGTTTTGACTTGCACTTCTCTAATAATTAGTGATGTTGAGCATCTTTTCATGTGCCTCTTGGCCATCTGTATATCTTCTTTGGAGAAACACCTATTTAGGTCTTCTGCCCATTTTTGGGTTTTTTTGTTTTGTTTTTTTTTGCGGTACGCGGGCCTCTCACTGTTGTGGCCTCTCCCGTTGTGGAGCAACAGGCTCCGGACGCGCAGGCTCAGCGGCCACGGCTCACGGGCCCAGCCACTCTGCGGCATGTGGGATCTTCCCGGACCGGGGCACGAACCCGTGTCCCCTGCATCGGCAGGCGGACTCTCAACCACTGCGCCACCAGGGAAGCCCCTTCTGCCCATTTTTGGATAGGGTTTTTTGTTTTTTTTTTAATATTGAGCTGCATGAGCTGTTTATATATTTTAGAGATTAATCCTTTGTCCGTTGATTAGTTTGCAAATATTTTCTCCCATTCTGATGGTTGTCTTTTCATCTTGTTTGTAGCTTCCTTTGCTTTGCAAAAGCTTTTAAGTTTCATTAGGTCCCATTTGTTTGTTTTTGTTTTCATTTCCATTACTCTAGGAGGTGGGTCAAAAAAGATCTTGCTGTGATTTATGTCAAAGAGTGTTCTTCCCATGTTTTCCTCTAAGAGTTTTATAGTGTCTGGTCTTACATTTAGGTCTCTAATCCATTTTGAGCTTATTTTTGTGTATGGTGTTAGGGAGTGTTCTAATTTCATTCTTTTACATGTAGCTGTCCAGTTTTCCCAGCACCACTTATTGAAGAGACTGTCTTTTCTCCATTTTATATCCGTGCCTCCTTTGTCATAGATTAGTTGACCATAAGTGCGTGGGTTTCTCTCTGGGCTTTCTCTCCTGTTCCACTGATTTATATTTCTGTTTTTGTTCCAGTACCATATTGTCTTGATTACTGTAGCTTAAAAAGCATTAAGGTTTAAGGGTAAGTTTCTTACCGATGCCATGTTTTAAGAAATACAACATGTATATTTTGGAGGCAGAATGTAATAAATGTTGATACAGTTGTTAATCTATGAACTATGCTGGTGAAACTGTCTTCTATTTTATTATACGACATCTTTTTCATTAGGACCTGTGTGACCTTTTAAAAATTAGCTCTGAAAATAAAAACTTCATCTGTCTGCTTTCCAGGTAATGAAAACTATATCTCTCATCCATTCATTTATCTGTTCATTCAACAAATATTTAAGTTCCTACACTAAGTCAGGCCCTGTTTTAGCCACTGGTGATGAAGCAGTAAGCAAGATAAACAAGGCCTTCCCGCTGGTCAGGTTTATTTATTCTTTTAATTATTTTTTTTTTTTGCACCAGCTTTTTTTTTTTTTTTTTTTTTGGCTGTGCCACGTGGCGTACAAGATCTTAGTTCCCCGACGAGGGATCGAACCCCTGCCCCCTGCAGTGGAAGCATGGAGTCCTAACCACTGGACTGCCAGGGAATTCCCCCTCTGGTCAGTTTTAGTTGGGGAGAAAGACAGTCAAAAAGGAACGATAGTGAGATTGATCTGAAGACAATAAAATGCAGTCATGGGAGGCCTCCCTGGGAAGATGCCTTTGGAGCAGAAATGTGAAAAAAGCAAGTGGCCAAGTGAAGATCTGGGGGACAAGCATTCCAGGAGGGGAAAGGGCAAGTGCAAAGGGCCTGGGGCAGGGATGAGTGCAAAGAAGAACGAGGAAGTCTGAGGGTGGAGGTTGGCATGAACAGGAGAGTGGGCGGAGGGGGAATCTGAAAACACAGGCAGGGCCCACAGGTCTTGGGAAGGAGGCAGGATGTTATTCTGAGTGTGATGTGAGCTGCTGGGGAGACTCAGGCTGGGGAGTGAAGCAGGCTGATTGGCATGTCAAGTGGAGATCCTCTGGCAGCTGTGCTAATTCTGGACTGTAGGAGGAGATGGAGGAGGAAGGGGAGGGGCCCGTGAGGAGGCTTAGCAGCAGCCCTGGCAGAGATGCCCACTGAGACTTCTCACTGGAATTCGTTTCATTCTCTGAAAGAGGCAGCATAATACCAAGCAATACTACACGTGGACAGGAGCAGAGACTCTAGGACAGACTCCCCAACTCCACCTCTAGTAAGCTGTGTGATCTTAAG
This sequence comes from Platanista minor, assembly GCA_004363435.1. Taxonomy (NCBI): domain Eukaryota; kingdom Metazoa; phylum Chordata; class Mammalia; order Artiodactyla; family Platanistidae; genus Platanista; species Platanista minor. The sequence goes on from RJWK010002621.1 coordinate 65,982, forward strand.
CAAGTCACTCAACCTCTCTGTGTCTCAGATTCCTCACCCATTAACAAGGATACTAATATCTACGTCACAGGGCTGTTGTGAAGATTAAATAAATTAATACAAGGAAAATGCTTAAAGCAGTACCTGACACATAGTAAACATTTAATAAGACTCTTCAGCATATTACCCTTGGCTTTGATGTATTTATTTTAATATATCTGCGTGATTTTTTCCTAGTGTTATGTATATTATTTTTATTTTGGCTCTTGTGTTTTTCGGTTCTATCATTTCCATTTGGTTCTGTTGTATAACTTCTGTTTCTTTGCAGAGGTTTTCTATTTTTTTAATCTGTTTCAAAAGAATTCATAATTACTTGGAACACTTTTATAATGACTGTGTGAAAATCTTTGTCACATAATTCCAACATCTGGTTCATCTCAGCGTTAGCGTCAGTAGATTGTCTTTTCTGATGCAAATTGTGATTTACCTAACTCTTAGTATTATGGGTGGTTTCCTCCCTTCCTTCCTTCCTTTCTTTCTTTCTTTATTGAGGTATAATTGATATATAACGTAATGTTAGCTTCAGGTGTACAACATAATGATTGGATATTTGTGTATATTGCAAAATGATCACCACAATAAGTCTAGTTATCATCTGTCACCATACATAGTTACAAAATTTTTTCTGGTCATGATCACTTTTTTTTTTTTTTTTTTTTTTTTGCGGTACGCGGGCCTCTCACTGTTGTGGCCTCTCCCGCCTGCGGAGCACAGGCTCCGGACGCGCAGGCTCAGCGGCCATGGCTCACGGGCCCAGCCGCTCCGCGGCACATGGGATCCTCCCGGACCGGGGCACGAACCTGCGTCCCCCGCATCGGCAGGTGGACTCCCAACCACTGCGCCACCAGGGAAGCCCAAATCCTGTCTTCTTGATGACAGCCATTCTAACATGTGTGAGGTGAGATCTTATTTTGGTTATGATTTGCATTTCCCTGATGATTAGTGTTGTTGAGCATCTTTTCATGTACTTGTCGGCCATCTGCATGTCTTCGCTGCAAAAATGTCTGTTCAGATATTCTGCCCATTTTTAACTGGATTGTTTGGTGTTTGCTGTTGAGTTGTATGAGCTCTTTATATTTTGGATATTAACCCCTTATCAGAGACATGATTTGCAAATATTTTCTCCAATTCCATAGGTTGACTTTTCACTTTGTTGATGGTTTTCTTTACTGTGCACAAGGCTTTTAGTTTGATGTAATCCCACTTCTCTGTTTTTGCTTTTGTTGCTTTTACTTTTGGGGTCAGATTTCAAAAAAATTGTCACCAGGATCTGTGTCAAGGAGCTCACCACCTATGTTTGCTTCTAGAAGTTCTTCTAGGCTCAGGTCTTACATTCAGCTCTTTAATTCATTTTGAGTTAATTTTGTGTATGGTGTAAGAGAGTGGTCTAGATTCATTCTTTTGCATGTGTCTGTCCAGGCATCCCAGCGCCATTTATTGAAGAGACTGTCCTTTCCCCATTGTATATTCTTAGCTCCTTTGTCGTAAGTTAATTGACCATATATGTGTGGGTTTATTTCTGGGCTCTCTATTCTGTTCCCTTGATCTTTGTATTTTAGGGGTGATTTTCTATCACATCCTGGGCACTTGGGTTATATGTTAGGAGACTTGACCCTGTTTAAATCTCTCCTTTAGCAGGCAGGCACCTGACTTAGGCTTAGCATATAGGATCTGGCCTACTTTTGTGGGCTGTAGTTCCAGTGACAGTTTAGTTTTCTGATCATGCTGTTCTGATCTGTTTCACTCTTCTGGCACTGCTGGGGCTTGTGATCAGTTCCCAACTGGGCCACCTGCAGGGGCTGAACCGACCTCCATGGGCCACCTTCAGTGGGGAGCTGGGAGAGCCAGAGTGCTGGGCCTTCATCCCCTTATGCCACCTGGTGTAGGGCAGGGAGACACCAGTCTCTGCTGGTATTACCCCTGTGGGTAGACCGCCTGCCCTGCTGAGCTCCAAGTGTGGACTGGGCGTTGAACTGGCGAGGGGCTTCAATACTGTCCCTACATCAGTGTCCTGGGGGTGGTAGGGGGTGGTCAGCCCACCAACACTTTAGAGCTGCCGCTGTGGGCATTTGGGGTGGCCAGCTCCTGCTGTCTCTGTCAGGCTTCCCTCTCCTGGTCCTCTTGGGAGTCAGTTCTGTGCCTGTTGACAGTTCTGGGTTCCAGGTCCCTCCTGTGTGCAGTCCAGATACACATGGGCGATCAGAACAAAACAGCGAACTCATCACATGGTTGCTTCTCCAGTCCTGGCAGTCCACCATCTTCTTTCCAGCTTTCAGAGCCCTTTCTCATGGGCGATTGAATCACCTCCAGGGTATTGGTTTGAATTCGAGGGCAGGAGCCAGGAAAAATGAATCTACAGCCTGTTCCCTGGACATGATTCAAGCTACTCCAGAAACTTTTTGAAAAAAGACCATATATACTGTATAAATCAATGTTAATGGTAAATGAAATGCTTACTTATATGTTTGTTCCTCATAAATTAAAATATGATGATGGAGGACTTGCCTGGCGGTCCAGTGGGTAAGGCTCCATGCTGCCAATGCAGGGGGCGAGAGTTCAATCCCGGATCGGGGAATTAAGATCCCACATGCCGAGCGGCCAAGAAAAATAAATTAAAAAAAAAAAAAAGTATGAAGTAGAAATCTATTGTCCAGAGATCCACTTTAAGACTGAGACACTGGTTCATTGCAGCTCTATTTACAATAGCCGGGACATGAAAGCAGCCTAAGTGTCCATCAACAGATGAATGGATAAAGAAGATGTGGCACCTATATACAATGGAATATTACTCAGCCATAAAAAGAAACGGAATTGAGTTATTTGTAGTGAGGTGGATGGACCTAGAGTCTGTCTGTCATACAGAGTGAAGTAACTCAGAAAGAGAAACACATATATATGCAATCTAAAAAAAAAAAAGGTCATGAAGAACCTAGGGGCAAGATGGGAATAAAGACAGAGACCTACTAGAGAATGGATTTGAGGATATGGGGAGGGGGAGGGGTAAGCTGTGATAAAGTGAGAGAGTGACAAGGACATATATACACTACCAAACGTAAAATAGATAGCTAGTG